>QYTT01084164.1:96219-112745 GCA_006980735.1 Dasypogon diadema
TAAATAACTCAAAATTAGGAAATTTTACTTTCTATACTAAACATTTTCAATTTTAACCAACAGAATTCGACTAAAATTGGTTTAATGAAACATTTATTAGGACCGAGAAATACAAATTTCAAAATTAAAACCGAATATCATTAGCTACTTTGTTCATAAATAAATTCAATTTCAAATTTTCAAATTTTTTTATGTATTATTTAACAGTATGTTTCCATTACTGTACCATTAGATGCTTCTATGAATTTATGAAATTCATATCAGATGCTCAAAACTCATACTACCATTCTAATTCCTGGGTTATATATTGGTAATCTGAACTACCCCAGGGCAGAATTTTACACCTGAAACTAAATTTCTGCAATTCGGTTTATATTTCTATAATAGTCAATCTGTTATATTCAAGTTTTTTTCTCTGTTCTATTGCATCGGAACAAAATCTATCTTCTATGCCAGAAATTATCTTGGAGGGATATATTTATATATATATACATGCATGGATTATTAACATAAATAAAATGGGGAAAACTCTTAAATTTATTAAGTACAAAATTAAAAAGTGGAAAACTTTTTAAAATCAGAGCACTGTCATTCCATTGACATTGATATCTTTTTTATTTAATTTATGGCCTTATAAAGCATGTTAAAGGTATATAACAATGATTAAACCCATTCCACTTTATAAAATGACACATCAGAAGAGTATGTGCTGTGTGAAATTTTAATCCAAATTAATTGCTTAATTTCCGCCATGTAGTTCGTCACGCCGCTTAATTTCAGATGGTTTTGGTTCTCATCGTTCCATTATAATAAAGAACCCTTTTCAATCCTTGAAAGAGATATGCTGCTTTGATGAGTTTCGGGTAAAATAGGTAGAATAAGGACTACATTTTAAGGTAATTACGTAGCTTAAGGATTTTATAAAAATTATTCGGCAATTACTCCTTTTTCAAATTGCTTTCCCTTCTAATAAAAAAATAAATTTCTTTAAGTTTGTGTCCTTTTTAAACATAAAAGATTCAGATGTAGTCTGCAAATAAATTATTTAAGAAATTATCAATCCAAAATAGGAAGGGTATAAATGAACAAAATTTAAGGAAAGCAGAAAATCAGCCATGCCGTAAAAACATTTATTTTTCCACAAACTTGAGGCTTACTTATTTACTTTTAGGTCCCAATGAGGTTGAAAATAATTAGAACAGAAAAACCTATAACAATAGAATTTAAGCTAAGCTTTCAAAAATATTTCTATCAATATCTATACTGATAGGTTTGTTTTCCATCAACCCGGTCACTTGCTTCCCGTTTTCTTTTGAAATTTTCTAGAATATATTGTTTGTGTTTCAGAATTTGCCCTAAAATAAGCTTAAAATAAATAATATTAATCGACTTTATTTCCACTTGAAATGGTAATAATACCATTTGATGTTCTTATCACATGAAATACGGCAAGGGTATTAATACCTTTTTCTCCGATTGGGCGCAGAATACGGTAAGGGTATTTGTACCGATTTTATAGTCTGGTGGTTATTATATTATTACTCGCTATGTTTTGTTAAATATTTGTAGCGATATATGTTTAAACAAATGATGATAAATCGTGAAAATATTTCCCATTTTACGGTGATAAAAGGGCGCACTGAACACCCGTATCATTTCAGGTGGCAATAATGCCAGGTAAAAAAGGAGATAGTTAATGGAATAATTATTTTTATTAAGTTCTGTCCATTAAGAATTAAGATCTCCATTAAAATCTACTAAGATCGATGTACTTTCTATACACAGCTCACAGTAGGCCAAAACGACCTGCTTGCTATCAACTTATGCTGTTCTAAAGATATCATAATGCAACTTTGGGAAATAATTTTTTTTACGGTGTAGCCAAAGCTCAGTGGATACCCTATGATCCTATAGCACAGCCTTGATGAAATGTAAAATAGAAAAAAGAGAAGAGGATTTAGGGTGTCGAGTGTAGGTGGTGGTGCACATTTCGTTTGAACAACTGTGGCCTGTAGTTCTGGGGGAAAACATAAGATGGCAATCTGTTCCACATTCGTATAGTCTTGTCTGGATTACGAAATGGTAGAGACCGCTCGATGCACGGGTATCACGTGCAGGGATTGATATACAGACTAGAGATTTCATTGGTAATGATGAGATGTATGGATTTGAAATTCTTCTGGTGTGGTACGAGCTGTAGCGCTTGTAGTCTTTATTTTTATCTTCCAACAATGCGTCAATTGGGAAAAGTGAAGTATTATATTTTTCCATGTCTTAAAACTTTGTGGGCATTTGCTGTTAATTTTCTCCATGGATAATTCTCATTTAGCAATATTTCTGTTTGTTCTGCATATATTCCAAATTTTTCGGTATTTACAGGAAGGCCACAAGAAGTAACATTTAATGTGGTCTTAAAACTCTTTACAATTTCCACGTTCACTTTGGTAATATTCGCTGTTATGTCCGGATATTCACAAAAACCTCCTCACCCACGCCGGTGGTCGAGTGGGCTGAGGCGCACGTCCGCAGAGTTTCTTCCCTGTTGGCGTTCTGGGTACCAGTGGTTGAAGCAATTCTACTGACAAGAATTGTACTTGTGAAGCCTCTGGGTTGTTGCACAGTAAAAATTTCATGCCAAAAAATTGTGGCTCACTTGCAACATTTGTTAGGTTAAAATTTCCCAATCTCCCCTTCCCTAATTTCCTTCCGCCTAAAGCTGTGTTATGAGCATCATAGGGTTGTCCCCTGAGCTTAGGCTACACCTTAAAAAAAACTATGTTCCCGTCATTTGTGCTTCCAAATCCATGTTAGGTATATTAACAATTAAGCCAAGTTGTCGTCAGAACTTTCGCTGTATTCCGTATTGCTGTTCCAGTCTCTTTTGCTTGTTATCAGTGTTAACTCGTAACTCATGTGCAATATAAATCCCATAAATCGAATGCTTGCATAAAGAGACAAAAGCTTGTATTGACAGTTTTCTTCAACATCGTATCTTTCTCCCGTATTTCGAAAATATTTTGTATTTTTGTGGCAAATGGTACAAGTTGCCAATGATTTCGTGTCTGTTAAAAATTGAGTTACTCTGTCATCACACATGGTTAATTGAAGCCTATGAATTACTTATATTTCTTTACCGTTAAGTGATCGGCAATAATGCATTTGTCTCTTGTTTTACGGAAGTACTGCATTTTAAACGAAGCGTAACCAATGACATCACGAATAAATTGGCATCTGTTATATTTTCATCATTAATTCCAGAGATCTGTTGTTTATATTCGTTTTGTTCCAAATATCCATCACATCCCCAATTACTCGCTAACGCTAAAGCGGCGCCATCTAAGGCCTCAATTTCATCCTGTGGTTTTATCTTGAAAATTGTGTTCGCGGTTGAATCAAGTAAATTTTGAAGAGGCACCGAAGCGGAAGTATCTGTAGCCCGAAGCATTTCAGAAAATTTTATTTGTCTTGTGAAAGTCCCAAGTCTAAAAACAATGACGAAGCTTCCTTTTTGGAGTGAATTACTGCGGCTGATCCTTTGGAGTGAGGACATTTTCTTTAATTCTGCTCACACAGTTTAGGCTATCTTCATCAACAGCTTTTGCAATAAACGTTTTTTAACTAGTTTCTCGGATGTATATCGTTGGCAAAGTGATTGCCTTACTAATTCAGTTGATAAACCTTCATTATGATCTTTGAGTTGTCGTTTTTTGGCGATTTCTGGCGAGCACTGATCCAGGGATTTAGCTGGTTTGCTCCTGCAAACATGGTGTAGAAGGTTCCCATGTTGATGCAGAAGATTCCAGTGTTGATGATTAGTGAAAATTTGTAAGAGTTTAACGGGAATATACATATATATACAATATAATAAACAATTCATTTTTTGAAATCCGCAAAGGAAAGAGATCCTTCGCTTAACAGCTCTCCTTTATAATTTGTCAACTTGAACTGCAAAGTAAATTAAGTAAATTTTGTGCTGTTTATTTTGCGAATCTCTACGCAACCAATCCATTAGATAGATCTGAAATTTACTATCACCAATTTGAAACCCTTAACTGGAAACTACCAATAATATCATTTTACGGTTAATCGTGGAGCCTTCTTCTAGGATCACAGGCAGGGTATACTTCTTTTGAGCTCAAGAACTAGAAAAAAATAGATATCTGTATTCAGTCATTCCTTCCCTACCTCCACGAATACTGCTTTTATTGAATTCAGAACTCTCTAGAATTATAAAGCAGAATTCCTGTGCTCTTTTATTCCTCGTTGAAGAAAGATAATTCACTTTTCTAACCGCAACCATCTTATAGTACAGAAATAAATAACACCGCCAGATTATGGCATACTTGAAGTTCTTCATAATTTTGTAATATAAGAAATTTAGCAAGTTGCGGAAATTATGGAGAAAGGAAAAAATTGAGAACTGGCTTAGAAAATATTGAAGATCAATCCAAAATTTTATTTGCAAATTTCCAAATCGTATAGTGTACTCTCAACTATACTCAGTGGTTTCACAAATACAATACGTTTATATGTTGAAGCAATTCTACAACCCTTGGTATTCAAAATTAATCACCTGGATTCAATTATGGGCCTAAAAAGCAATACTCGTAGATCTGCAGATCTGTGCCTCTAATAACGCATTTACAGGCGTACAATTCAATTCAATTAAAAAAGAAAGTTCAAGCGAAGAATTTCTGTAATTAAAAACACGTCAACAAAATATAAACAAATGAAGTTGCCTTGTTTTTCAGAGAATTGTAATTTTCTTGAAGTACTATTCCTATTTACGTCATGGTTACTGATGGAAAACAATTTGCACAAATTTCGTAATTTTTAATTTGTAAAATCCACCACAAAACAGTATCTTTACCTGAAAACTCAAATATCGTTCTTCTTTCTCAGCAAGATAAACTTATTTATATTTCACAGCCAGCATCGTAAGCAGATAAATGGGATAACTTCCCAAAATTCAGGAACATGAACATACCCTTTACTCCCACATTTTAGCGAACCCCAAAAACTTCTCAGCTCAAGCGCTCATCCACCAAGAAATTTAACAAACACTTGAACATTACTAGGATCCTAAACGAAATTTATACCTAGAATATTCATTGCCATGCGAAGGTAGACTGTTCTGTCTTGGAAATAATTCTTAAGCCGTATTAATGCAGCGAACCGTCAAAAACAACTTTGAAAGCCTCCGAACCTCGATATGTTCAGTGCATGATTGCGAAACGTTTAACCAGATTTCTAAGCATAACTCGGCCCAGCACACAAAGAATCCATTATTCCTGGTATAGACAATGTTAAAGCCCACGGCAGTTCAGTGGAACCACCACATATGTGTATTACCTCAATATGCAGTATATATACAATACAGTACACAGAGGGTGCCTGCCGGTAAGGACTACTCCTTATGAATTTTTTATTCCCTGCTACACACTCAACATAAAGGGGACGGCTATTCCCGAGAGATATAAAGCGTGCATAGGCGTCTTTATTTTTATCCTTATATGGATTATTGGAGAGAATTCACGCCGCCAATTTGCCTCTAACGCCATAAAACGTCAACTTGTCGTTCAATGCTTTGGTTATGATCAGGTAGGAAAATCCTGCAACTAAATGATATGCGGGAGCTACTGCGAGGCAACCCGAGTAGGTTAGCTTAGCACAGCATCATGCAGCACTCTGGCATTCCTGTAAGAGATTATTATGAGGTCCGTAAAATAAGACATGGGTACTGTGGTACTATGGTACTGTCTCACAAAAACTCACTTGTGCTCTTTGGAGCCAACATTTAAAGGACATCATGTGTAAGAAGAAACTCACATTTATATGAGGACTGTCATATTATATGAGGTTGAATTCCTGAAAAAGAATAGAGGCGAAGCAGTGAAAATAGAGCACTACAAGAAGTTCGTGTGGCATAGTTTTCACGAGAAATGAAATAGACCATATGAGCCATAATCAGTAGGAGCATAATGTTGGAAGGATATGACATCATTTTTAATGAATGAAATATGTCTCAGAATAGTATTCCACGCGTTTGAGCAGGGACTTCATTTAAGAGCTTTTTATACGAACCCGGTAACTTATTTCATAGTAGCATGGAAAGTTCTGATATGTACTTTTGCGAGCATAAACGAAATTTAATTTTTAAAATTCAAAAAGTGTTTATATATTAACATTTTTAACGAAAATATTTCTACCCAATTTCTTATTACATAAAAAAGGTAAAATTATATCTTCTACAGAACAGAATTTAAAAAAATCCCCCCAATTTATAATGAGAGCATTCTTGTCCTCAATTAATTACTTCTGGTATTCTTTTCTTTGTACGATTCTACGGAATCAGCATAGGTAATCTTAATGTTATGGAATTTAAGCTGGGAGCTTAACCATTCCTTTCATTGAAATAAATTGCAACTGGTCACGTAATCAGCTACATTATACTTATAAATACCTTTGCTTCGACACGTTATAGACGTTTGATAGTTTTCTCGGAAAAATTACAAATTTTATCTAGAAGAAAATAATGAATATAAATGACTTTTTCAGCAAAATTTATGGGATAGCAAGTAACTTAGCCCTTGATCTATACGGGTGCTTGGTTCTGCAAAAGTACAGTGTAAATGGAAATCATATATATAGTGTTGATAAACTCAACAAATTGAGGTCGAAATAATATTAACTACGTATTTAACACGTTAACGACAGTGCTTTTTATGCACTAGATGTAGGATATTGTATGTTTGAGCAAACTTTTGTAGAACATAAAAATATTCATGACAGACAGAAATAAACTATATTGTCTGTCCATCCACGTCTTATCTCGAGAACGCTTTGAACTAAAGACTTTAAAATTGAAAGATCAAGTTTGTAAATGGGCCACTTAGCAGAACTTCGGATAAAGTTCCGGGACACCCCCGATTTGAACCAAATTTTTTTTACGTGTTTACCTCGATTAGTGATGAAAATTCCCATAGGGAAATGCAAACGCAACATAAATTTTTTATGAGAGTTTAAAGTATCAACCATTATCTTACCATCCCGGATAGCACACTTCGGTGATCTTCAACAACTCTATGAATAGATCACGTTTCAGTTTTCGACATCGACGACGCACATATTATCACCGATGGTGTCCTTACGAACCCCACCTTTAGATAACTCACTATGCACACGATGTTTTGCGTATATGCGTCTGTTTCACTATCAACAAATTCTACAAAATGGTTTACTGTAAGATGTTTACAATCAAAACTACACGTACACGAGAATCTAAACGACACAAGACATCTATGCTCAATTGCTTGATACTTTTCCATATACCGGTAAAATGTTATGGGGCATTTGCGCCAAAAATCCCAAATGCCTAAAGTTTCATCCCTAATCGGAACTATATCCAGAACTTCTTCATAGGGTTGCCATATAAAATCACCAGCAATATCAAATAAAAACGAGAACGCTTCGAAGTAGATGGATAAAATTTATCACAAAAGTACTTTAGTAAAATCAAAATATTCTGGCAAAAACTGTACCTAAATTTTATTTATTGTGGCATTTAAACTGCTGCATCATAACATAGCGCCCTGAATCAATGCCCTAACAAAGGAACCATGTTTCATAGATTTCTCGGTTGTCCAGGCTTGTTTAGGGACGTTGTTGGTTAGCTGTGCCTGCTGATCGTCCCATCATTCGATACAGACCAATTAATCTTTCTCATAAGTCTTGACCCTGTCTTGTGCTTGACTAAGTTAACGATTTATTTCTACTGCATAAAGACGTTCTAGTGGAGCGCAAGCAACACGAACCGACAGATGATTGAGGTGCACACAACGTACTGCCTTACTACGGGACACTTATGCTTGACTGGCAAGTTGAACAGCCAACATTAATAGTCGTTAAAAACAAAAAAGAATTAGCCCAATGTCTGTTTTCGTTAAAAATGTAAATGTAAAATTTTTCACAATAAGTAAGTGTTCTACGTGGCACCCGCCTTCCAGGATGTAAATTTCCTCTCCGAAAATTAATTTGAATTGTTTTCCACTTTTAAGGAAAATGTATATATTTTTTAGTGCCTGGTCGTACAATGAGAGTTTCGAAGATGTTTTAAAAAGACGGTTAATAAGTTCATGCTTACCGTAGTTAGTCCTAGAGGAGTTAACATGCAAAAGAGGGACATTCCCCAGGTTGTGGTTATTAGCCCTAAGAGATACCCTGCCCCAGAGCTCCGAAGAGTCAATGTCAGCGCTCAAGAGCTGGTGAACAAAAACTATATCGGCAACTCTGTGACGCTTCTCCGATGAGATTTAACCGCTCCTGATAAGGCGGAATGATCATGGGATCGTTCCAAGGCAGATCTCTGACCGCAAATCTAATAAATTTGCGTTGAATCGACTCGACACGGTCGATGTGCACGGCGTAGAATGGATTCCATACCTGAGATACGTACTCAAGCAGTGGTCTGACGAACAAACCATATAACGTCAATGAAACCTGACGATCATAGAACTCCCTGGACCAGCGCTTAATGAAACCAACCATGGAATTACCCCTACAAACCATGTGATTAAGCAGCGGTAACATTCTCAAAGTCGCAAGATTTAAAGAAACACAATCATAAATATGACTAAAATCCTGGAAGAATTACTATAGCTGGTAACGATGATGAAGAGATCCGTGTTGTCGCACACCTTTTGTAGTTCCAGTTCGTCATTCCAGGTGAGACTCACAAATAATCTATTGCTTCAGCTCGGCACTCCTCGTTGGATCTCAGCTATTCTCGATTGTTCTCAAGCTGGGTTTTCGATATTACTTCCACACAATTCTTTAACTAAAAAATGTGATATGAATTTGTTTCAAAGTAGTTTTTTTTTATTAATATACTATTAATTTAAAATTAGTACTTTCTAGTGCTAACGCTTTTTTGCATGGAGTAAGTAGTTTCTTTTGAAGCCCTTTTATCCTGGCGTCGATGACGAATTATTAAAAATTTCATCACATTGTGAAAACATGCACACCTTACAACAAAATGTAAATTTATAAATGCTGCATCAAGTTTGTTTTTTGAATGCATATTAATTTCTACTACTATATTAATTATGTAATATTAACTGATCTGAATACTTTAAGAAGAATTAACTTACTGGTCTAAAATACGAAATTCTTAAAATTGCGCGACTAAATAAGAAAAATACTATGCGAAAATGCACGGAGACAGTACAATGAGTACCACCATAGATTTTCAGCACAAGCGACAATATGTCTAGACTTTTGGCGCCATTTAACCACTATATTGCGATAGGAAACATTTAGAACGAAAACAGAGAAGGACATTTGATTCCTGAACACCACCACGACCATGACAACATCTGCGTTAGCTCAGCTATAGATTTCATTGTAGTATTTTACCAGTTGTTGTTCCCGGAGAGATAGAAGCAGCCAAAAACAGTTTTCATGATGGCATCCCATGAACATCAACTTTAATATGGTGGTTCTAGGGATGAACCCAACTCCTCACTGCCCTCAAATGTAAACGTTAGAAATTAGGTTATTGTATTTCTGAATCTAATCATATTACATGCTCCAGGAAATTTCACTTTTATGTTAGATGTTCGTACTCCTCACCCCTTTCGGAAGTAATATTTTTATTAAAAAGGCCAATACTGTTGACTTTATCCTCATGCTCTATGGGGATCATATTATATCCACGTGTTCATGACAACCGAAAAGTCTTTTCGGGATCGGGAAACCATCACAGTAGAGAGGAAGGTGGTTGGATATTGATTTCCATGCGGGCGTAAATAAAAAGGGTATCCTTATATTATTTGCTTCATTTTGTTCATTTAAAATTCAATTTGCCTCTTTATTAGGGAGGTCGGGTTCTTTTCTGCGTCTTCTTTTACTGCTGACAATGAGAAATATAGCGCCGGTTCCAACAAGTACTTCTAAGGACACTGAGGGAAATTTTACCTCGTATTTTAACCTCTCGACAGTTTCCAGAAGAAATTTAACTTGGCTTTTTTGCTTTCATGAAATATAATGAAGAAAGGGAAGCCCTTAATGTGAATAAGGTAAAAGTGCAGAGAAGACATGATTTAAGGCATAAATATAAAAGGATTCGAAGGGTATCTGATAGAGGGGTCCATAAGGAAAATGTTCGCGATGTAGAGACCCGCATATAGTTTTAAATACTAACATCATGACATAAATTCTGCTCCACCTGCTCGTCCTTATTTTCCCTAAAATTAAGATCCTTTTATTGCACAAAATACAATTAACATGTTGCCAAGTACTATTTACAATAATTAATTGGCTTATTGCACACCATTACAAATTTTTATGTACTCTCTATTAAGGGTTTACATGTCATTCTCTCCATGCATGTTGTCTTCGATTTTATTTCATTTTTACAATGCGTTCATTTTTGCTAACATGTTGCATTTACCTTTTCTTGTGTACATTTATACTTAGTGTCAATTAACAGTACTAATGGCAATGTAATCTTGACTTTCTTATTTTTTTTCAGGCAAAAGACAAAACGCAAACAACATAATTGTTCATTAGTGCAGATCTGCTAGTTTATATTAAGAAAGGAACAAGAACCAAAAAGACTCTTTCAAAATGGCAGCATTCGTTGCTAAGCAGATGGTTGGAAATAAATTGAGCGCAGTAAAAGGTGAGTTTTATTTAATATTTGTTCTGTTTTTTCCCCTTTTTATTTCTGTAAAAAGTCTTGCAACTAAGAAAATCGTAAAAAATTCTTTAAAACTTTTGGAAAAGTTTGTCGGGAGTGTTTTTGTGACGGTCTTTCAATAATTCTTTTCTGTTTACATTTAAGATGGAAAAGGATTCTTTTACCAAAAATCTTGCACCATAACTACATATAGGTACATGGCACAAGAAGTGGGTCACGATATACCAATATACGAATACGAATATTATAGCTAGCAGCAAAGTTTACGAACTTGACATAATTGAAAATGAATGCCCAAGATTCCTCTCCATTAAACAATTTATCAATGCTTCATAAACTTTTCCGATTTTTGTTTCAATGTACTTACTTACGTTTTGTTTAGGTATTTGTTAAGGTATTGTTTAACTTCAGTGGAAAATCCTATGATGCAGCTTAGTCAGAAGAAAATTTTAGGAAGAGGGGGTTGGGAATTATTATTTAACCTGACAAATGTTGCAATTTAATCCACAATTTGTATGTATGTGAAATTTTACGGTGCAATTAAATCACCCACGCCGCTTGCTGAATAGACTGAGGTGCACGTTTTCAAATTTTTTCCTCTGTGGGCGTGGGTCCGATTACTGTAAAATGAGCGATGATTTGTCTGTAAACCAGACATTGGGGTAATTCCACTGTCAAGAACTGTACTTGCGAAGCTACTGCGATATTACACTGCAAAATTTTCATGCCGGGAGTTATGGTTTACTTGCAACATTTGTCAGGTTAAAATTTTCCAAACTCCTTTTCTCTGAAACTTCCTCTACTTAAGCTGTGCTGTGTGTATTATATGGTCATTTCCGGAGCTTAGGAAATATATCTTTGAAAAAAACTTAGCAACCGGAGCAGATGAAAACTATCGTCGTCCAAAGTAAATGGTTAACCTTTTCTTTCCCAAATCATCCATTTTTTAAAATTGTAAAAACGTACGTACTTAGTTCTATTACTTATAATTTCTACATAGATGTAATTCTTTCCAGCAATGCTTAGGAATATTGGTTCTACTAGTTCTACGTACATATATCATTCTTTAAACTAAATATTTGTCTGTGAAAAGAGACAGTAGCAACAATTTATACTTTGGTAAAGCAACATATCTCAAAATTGTGGTTAATCCAACATCCATTCCTTTTATTCTTATGATGAATATCAATACACTTACGAAAAAGAAAGATTTTTTAGAACGTATTAGCCAGCGACATTTAGCCAGCGACATTTAGCAACTAGCGTTCTTTGGCAAAAACCACGGGGACTATACACGCAAAATCTACTATAATTCCAGGCCATGAGCAACGATTTTGTAATCACACAAGAACTGTTTATGTGAACGCTTTAAAATGCAGAAAAGTGGTCTGGCATATCCAAACATGAGTCATTAAACCACCCTTTCCTATGAATTATTAAGTTCTCATGTGAGTGCACCATAAAAGCTTGGAATTATGGAATTATGCAATCCATTAACTGCAATTTTGAACTCACACAAGTAGGTACTATTTATAACTTTAAGATAAACTATTTCCTCCTATCTTAAATCGTTCAAAAAAAATGTCTTTATGTGAGCGCAAAATCACAGCTCATGGCTTGATGAAAATGAAGATGTTTGCTTTTGTAAAATTTATGTTTTCACAAACCTAATAAATTCAATGGAACCTGCATTGCTTTTTAACTACAACGCCGGTTTTATCCCAGCAAGTTCATTTTTGGCAAAAATTTGTAACTCACATAGAATTGAGCAAATTATAGGAGTCCAGGAAAAGTCCGGATAAAATTGAATGAACTCTGAATGCTATTTTTTTATTGTAATAACTTTCTTTGATTGCGCTGTCAACCGTACACCGTTGTATGCTTCATTTGATATCAATCAAGACAGTTACAGAAAACTGGTCAATTTTCCATTTAATTTTTTGGTTTTCATATTTTCTGGAAAGTTGAGTTTGAAGTTTAAATAACGTATCAACAACTGAATTTCCGCAAATATCAAACCTTAAATGTCATCATCATGATCAGCTGTGGTGATATTGGTAGGGGTTTAACCGCATCTACTACTATTACCACTTACTATGCTTCTTTAAAGTTTGGGATTTTAAGCATGTTCTCGGCACTTAAAGACATGCAACGCTTGAAGATTTTCTTTCAAATCGTCAAATAACGGTAGACGGAATTTTCAAAATTTTTGATACTATACTGTAATCTGTCTATAATCACCTTGCTCCTCCCATCCCCTTCCTGCATCAACAATCGTAGAACCATTGACGTTTTCCTGTAAGCCTTAAGTGTTCTGCGGTTGTTCATTCAAAGAACAAATGCTAATGGGCCCCGAAGACGTCACATAATTCTGTATTCATCCTTCGCCTGTTGCCACTGCTCCTATATCGGACCTACCACCCAAAGACCCTTAAGGCTGTCATTTTTTCCTTACACAAAAGTCACTTTTTTTAACCATGTATTAAAAGAGATTTAATTGTTATTTGGTAAATGCATTTCTGAAACTCTCAAGCAAGGAGGGTGGATTTTAACAGACATGTACACCTCAACCACACGACAGGAGAACTTTAGGTTTCAAGTTACGCAAGACGTCAACAAAAGTTTTTGACCTTCTGAGTTATTTTCATGATAGCTACTGCCATCCTAAGTCACGCAAAATTTATATTATATAGTTTCAGTTATCCTCTGACTTTCACTTGTGATCTTTTCGCTGCTGCATAAGTGTCGCATTTTCAACGTCAATCACAGATTTTGTTATGCGGAGCCAGCAGAATCTCCCTCTTATTTTAGCGACTGTTTTATTAACGCCTAAATGTCTATCGTTCACTCCGAAATCTTACTCTTCTAGTACTTAAAGCACCTTTACCCTCCCATCAACGCCACTCAGCACAAGGATAATTTGACTGCACTGAATAACTTTTGAGGTTTGGACTTTTCTTTACAACCTCCTTCAAAGCAGGTCTCTTTAAATCTTTCTTTCATGAGAGTATTAATTCAGTTCTGCTTTATGATCCACAACAATGCCTCATACGGATATTGCTTCGTTTTCATTTACAAATCGTGTTGATAACGTGTGATTCCGCTTCTGCAATCCACCTGAAGATGTTCTGCTTCACCTCAATGCCTACACCCATTACCTTCTTTAGTTCCTAGAGCTAGAACTTCCTAGAACTAGAGAAGGCAATGATCTAACCCATCTCCGCTGAGTTGGTCAAAAGGAAGAGTTACTTAGAAACTAGTAACACATTGTCGATAGCGTTAATTATGTTACCTAAACCAGCCTCAAACTGAGAGATTTAGATCACCACAGAATTTTTAGTTATGCAACAGATTACATCTTTTAGATAAGGGTTCATATCTATTCGCTCTGGAATAGTGTAGAACCGTGTTACATAATTACAAAATATTGTTAATAGATTGTATTCTAATATTTACTAATTTACTATTTTAATTTTATTTACATACGTGATAAGAAAACGGCTTACATTGTCTTATGAAGTGACTCTCTTATTTATGATTTTAACTCATCATCTGTGCTCTAATACTTTTTAAAGGGCTTAAATTTGTAAAGACGATATCGTCCATAGTCGAACCCGCAGTCTGTCTGTTTATTTCGATAATTAAATATTCCAAGAAGTTTTTTTTTACTCAAAAACTGATTTTTGTTTGGAAACAAACCGGATCTAACCGGGAGCTATTTCTTTAAAAAATTCTTAAAATAACTCTGAACACGGCATCCCCTTTCAGGAGCAAAAAGAATGAGTTCCATTTGCTGAACTTTCATTAAACATTCCTTGCACTTAAAGGTATTTCATTACGTGACTTTATTCTTAAAATCATTCAACAAATTTTCTGTTGTCGGATAAATAACTAGAAAAATAAACAGAACCGAAACAACTGACAACATTCCCACAACCCATCCCAGCTGCACGTCTAAAACCGAAGAAAAACCGAGAAAGATTGTTTAAAATGCAGCAAGGCTCGCGCTCCAAATATTAAATCTAAGTTGAAGCGAACGTTAAAGTTTAAAGAAAAGCAAGGCGGTAAAAGCATTTTAAGTGCAAAATGAATTCCGATAAAGTCATGCATGCATATTTGAGGGACGTTATTGATTTCAAAATTCATTTAAGTGCTTCAAATGTATGTGGGCCAGTAGGGCTGAGAATGTGACTATGCAGTTAGCATGAATGCATGTCGATAACACAACCCCATGTAGCCATACTTGTGCACTGAAAAAATTATAACCAACATGGAAACTACCAACAAAGCTTTTTGGAAACGTGCCAAAAGTACGAGCAATATCAGATGCCAAAAGAAAAGTAAATTTATAAAGGCTTTTCGTTAACACCACGACACTGGGCGTAAAATTATGCATGTATAAGATACAGATACAGTGCATATGCAAAAAGGAACAAAATGACAGCACTTCTAGGGCATCCTTCACATAACATTGCCCCGATTCAAGTGAAGTTCGAAGTAACGAGGCGTTAAGCTCATTTTTAGAATTTATTTTCAGCTTAAACTAATCCACAACTACACATACTCTTAAGATATGATGGATGAGGGTGGTACAGTAGCTAATAATCAGCTCGCGCATTTGCAAATTAGAGGAGGGCCAGGGACTGGTGTAGTGCTTTCTAGTACTCTTTAAGAAATCGATGTGACATCCAAAAATAGTACGACAAAATTAATAATCCCACGGTTCAGATGACCTGCTGGGCTGGATATACCAAAGAATGTTATAGTGAAGTCAGAGGTTTTTAAAAGATCTGATCTAAGGAAATCAAAAATTTTTCATTCTACTAATGCTCTCCTCTAAATGAATTTCAGTTTATTTTGCAATAAATTAACTAATCTGGTAAAAATGGCCACTATTTAGAGGTAAGTCTAAATATAGCACTTCCAACTGAATGCTTCTCACAAGTTTATATTGCGTTATTTCACTTAATTAAACCTTCAAGTATACATGATTTTACAGGCAATATATTAAGAACTTTAAAGGAATAATATACATACATAAATAAATTCGGCACTTAGATAGATAGTGTAGAACAAAGACTTGCAAGGACCTTATTTATGGACAATTTTGCTTTACAGAGAACTTCTTCTTTTACTTTCTCGTCTTTCAGTTGAATTATTTGATACAATTCCATCAATCACTAGGAACATAATGTTGTGCTCTTTTAAATTATATAATAATAATGGAAGGTAAGATACATTAATCAATATTAGCGCGAAGTTTTCTGAGGCCTGCAGAAATCAATGAAATTTATTTTGATAAAGTACATAAAAAAATTGACGAACAAGTTGTTATGCTGTTACGTTTTCTTTTAGGTGGCTTGTTTTCTGTTACGCGATTTTACAACGCATTCTACTTAAGGCAGTTACCTGTTATATATTATTGGTACATATATGTTATACTCGCTACTAAAAATTCATAAAGGAAAAACTAAAAGGCAATTTTTCCTATGCAATTTGAGAATGCAGTTCTTCTACGGCTGCACGGATCACCTCCAGGTCAAATAATAGATCAGTACCCAGCAATTATGCATATCCGAATAAATATTTGAGACAAAAGTTGTCGGGCACAGAGAGGTGCAATTAATCATTATTTTGGCCTTAATTACTCTGAAAAATTTTAAGATATTCTACAGTCCCGTCGCTTTTTAAGGTCTTTGTATAAAAAATACCTTAATAGGTATGGTCTACCGTTTGCAGCACCTTGAAGGAGTCATCGTAGGCCCATACACGTTACTAGATTCCTACTCAGGATCAAAAGTTATGTCGATTTATGCATGTCCGTCTG
>QYTT01084166.1:16299-32333 GCA_006980735.1 Dasypogon diadema
CAACAAACCTTTCAAAAGTTCTGTCATTTATCAGTTTGTTTTTAATTTAATTCGTGGAAATTTAAACAAGTGATAAAAATTTTTGATTTTTTAAAATGATATCTAATCAACAGCAAGAAATTTTCAATGATCCTGGAAAAGATAATCAAAAAATAATTTTACCCAGTTCAACACTGGAAAACGACTTCTTCGAATTTCGGTCACCACCAGAAACTTCCTATGCTCAAAATCAAAAATAGACGGTTGAATTACAAATTTTGCACTACTTGGCTAACACTAGGGATAAATTAGAAATGCTACAAGAGTATTTTACTATACTAAAGATATTTACTGTAATTCATAAAACTAAACCTATCTTCATTTATCATCATCTTATTTATTACTTAGTTTCCTAGGAATTTATAAAATATAACAATCCGCTGCCATCGCTAGCTCCGGTGGCTAATCTACCCATGTCATACAGGTAATCTGATACGTTACTTGAAGAAAGAGTACTTTTGAAATCTAACTTAAAATCAGAGCTTCGAAACGATTCAAAAATGTGTAGCGTTCTTATACTGCTCTATACGAGAAAAAATAAAAATTTAGGTTCAAGTTGCATTGAAATACTTTTTCACTGAAGATTTCTAAAGTTCTTATTGTGGGCTCTATCGAGAAGCGAAATTTTTATTACTCTTTGGTGACGATCTTTTACTGAGTTAAAACCTTGTAAATCTTCTCGCATTAGTAGAATGGTCTGTAACTGAGTTACAAGTTTTCTCTAGATATACATATACCTTCCACAGTATCTTCCATAACCCCGCTCTCCCCTATCCTGTCCTCTTTCGCACCCTAACCTAACACAATTCCGGTGATATGGGAGTCTATGAAAATATATCCATGAATAAAATTAAAATTTAAGGTGGCACAAAACTCTCCTCCATCCTCAAGCGATAGACTTTTCACTTTTTCAGCTCCTCTAATAGAGTGTTCATGAAAATGTCTGGCTTCGGATTTGAGTTGAGTTTTCACTTTCAATGCGAGAAGGATCATTTTCAGGATCAGAAATATGAAAACGGGGGAGAAGGATAAAAAAAAAACGAAAATGGGGCTGTTCAAGAAAAGAAAGTTTTCGAGTTAGGAGTTCGAAAATAGAGTCATTTTTCAGTTCCAGAATAAGCGATGTCATTTTCAAGGAAGAAGGGCGAAAAAAGTGCTATCCAGAAAATACAAGAAGGCACTTTTTGAGACTGAAATAGACGGAAAAGGTGCTATTCAGAAAACAGAAGTTTTCCACCTCAGAAGTTTCAAAACCATTTTTTCACTACAGGACGAAGAAGGTTCTTCCCAGGACCAAAAGGACGAAAACGAATGTTTTCCAAGCCAAGAGTTGGAATTTTCACCTCCAGGAGGAAGAAGTTCCCTTTCATAGATACCTATAACTGTTTTTTAACATTCTCTGTGGTATTTTGGCGTAGGGAATACTACTCTAGCTTAGCTGCTTCTAAACATTGAATGCTTTTTAAAGAACGCATTGGGACATTTTATGATAAACTTTTCTGATCCTGATTTTAGAGTCGTTTTAGTGGGCGCATATACGTCCCCATAGCGCTTCATTGTGACAATTACGGGATTCATAGACGCGTCGATGGCCCTCAAGTGTACTAATTTTTAGACATGTGTACGCACTAGAGTTGCCACTTCGGAAATATTTTTTCAAGAGATTGGGAAATTTTAACCTGACAAATGTTGCAAGTGAGCCACAATTTTTCGCATGAAATTTTTACTGTGCAACATCCCAATGGCTTCACAAATACAGTTCGTGTCAGTAGAATTGCCTCAACCACTGATACCCAGAAAAATCGCGGTGTCCTGTGCAGGATTCGAACACACGCCGACAGGGAAAAAACTCTGCGGACGTGCGCCTCAGCCCATTCGACCACCGGCGTGGGTAAAAATGCAAAGGTAACTCTGTCTGTTACGCGTTCACGCCTAAACCGCTGAACCGATTTTGTTGAAATTTGGTACAGAGATAGATTAGGCCTTTAGTTAAAATTAGAAAAAGTATGTAGAAAGGTGTGTTTTATAATGGGAAAGGTGTGGACTGATGAAATAAACAGATTTAATGTGCAAACTTTACACAAGGCTCAATTTCGTTACGACATGCCATGATTTTTTACTATTTCTAAAATGATTAGAAAATATAATCGTAGATGAGAGAGTCGCCCGTCGCAGCGAAAGGATTAAAATCAAGCACAATTAATGATTATAATGAAAAATATCGAAATGAGAAAATCGTTGGATCACTCCACTTTTATATGAAAATGTTTTAATTTCATATCTGCGGTTATATGAGGCTATTATTACTCACAATTTCATTATGGTTTCATTATACAGGTATAGCCTCATTATAGTATATTAAAATTTTATTATTATTGAAAACATTCAAATTTTTGATTATTTAATTATTATATTTTGCTTAAATTGAGAATAACTTGAAAAAATTACCCGGAAAATATGAGGAAGTGGGGATGCGTATTAATATTTTTACCATTTATTTTTATTGGAAATCCTTAATATGATTCCAAATAGCAATTGCAAATCTTGTATTAAAGTGTGCTGAATTATGCATATGTATATCTGTTTTTAGCATTAATTTCAAATCCTAACACTTTTAGAACGCTTCTCTTATTCTGATTGCTTTCAAAAGGAATTACTAGAAAAATTGACAGTAATTCCCTGGAGTAATTACTTGTTGCTTGGTTCACTAGTTACTGCTACCAATCTATTAAAGTATCTCCACAATGAGGAAACTCATGCAGAATTTCACATTGGTTATTGAAAGTATTTCAAAATACATTTTAAGTGTAAAAAGACCTGCACTCGATTTATGGTGGAAATAGAAATGCTGCTAGGGATGAACCCGGCATAAGGAATTTTTCGGGACTCTGAATTTAATTAATTTTATAAAGCCTGACTAACTTAGAAGGTTGCACGCACAGAATTAACAACCGCAGAATACCCAAGGTATATCCCTTATCACAGGATTTATAAGAATTCTTGAAAATTGCTTAAAAACACATTTTTCTTATATGTTTCCGTAAATAGTTTTAAAAAATATTTTATGGTAAGCATTTTTCAATGTCTATCCAACTGAAATTAGTTTAAACTATTTTCTGAAATATTTGATTGAATAGAGAAATTTTGATTTCAAGTGATGGAAATTGTAAAGAATTTATTCTTAGGGATTTTAAGTTTTAGCACGAGAAGCATAGTGCGTGGAGCTGGAAACGAAACAGCAACCTTCCGATTTTACGTTTGAATATGAATGAACAAAAGAAATAATATTTTATGAAAATGGTCATCGTGAACACGAATTTATCTATCATGCGAGTGTGGTGTTAAAGAAATAAGTTCGTCTCTACAAATTAGCAGAGCTTCCGAAATTAATCGTCGTATTATATGTTTGCCACGAGACTCTTAGGAATCAACTGAATATGTTTCGTGTACGTATTATGCTCGTTTACAAAATTTTGTTAACCGCTTCCAAAGCCATACGTTGTTTAAAAAAAGCGGCTGTCGCTAAAGAAATAAAACGGACTGACAAAAAGATCGTCAATTCCAAAAATTTGACTGTGTGTGGTGACGGAACATGGAAAAAAAGAGGCAAATCACTATAGGGTGGCCAGAATATCTCTTTTGAAAAGAAATTATATTTTATATTAATTATATTACATTAGTAAGATCCCCTGTGCAATTGCACAAAATTCACGGAAAAATATATTGCGCAAAGTACTGAACTTAGGAAAGAGTAGAAGTGAATGAAGCAGTGAAAAGAACACCCGTTTCCTAATCATCTGCGGCGTGCTTTGTGATTATCGAGAGGACGAGAGGTATCCCCACCACAGGTCTGATCTTCCCGCATTAGGGGAAAAAATAAGAAAAATAATGATATATTTAAATATTGAATCCAAAGCGCATCGGTAGAAACTGCTCGCCACAAGAGAGAAGGATCTACTCTGTCAAATGTTTGCTCTTGAGACTTGTTAGTGGTAATTGCGTTGGTGAAACGTACAGGGAACGGACGAGACGGAAAGTGAAGAGAAGGGCGGAAAGGGAAGGAGAAGGAGAAGAAACCTCTGCGAATCTGCCCAAAAACTCTTTATTAGTTTTATTATTTTTTACAAAAGTGTCCCTTTCCTCACCAGCCAGTAGTAGGGTTCCCAGTAATTAGTTTTAGATGGTAAAACATACTTTACACTGTATTATTTTCTTTATGATTTAATTCAAATCGAAATTCATACAAATTTACATGCAATTAAAAATATGTATAAAACCCCTGTATATTATGTATGTATATAACATTACTATATTATAATATGATAGCTTCGCGTTAAACTAAAGTGTCACTTATTCCGCCCTCTAGACTAACATCTTAACCATTTATTGCATAACTTTTTCTGTTTGTTGTCAACGACATGTGTTATGTAACATCTAAGAGCTTGAAAATAATTTTTAAAAGTTTTTGGAATTATGTAAAATAAATTTTCCACACAGTTTTAGGTTGGTTATATAGACGTAAATAAGGCATTCAGGAGGAAACTCCTTATGTAAATAAGAAATGCTTTTCTGCATTCACACTTTAGTTGTAAAAAAATATTTGATGCGAAAAATATTTACAGAGAATTCACTTACGTAATAAATCTGTAATTTATGTTTGTTATCACGCTTCATGAATGAGTTCTCTTCAAATTAATTTTAAATCGCATTTTCCCCTATAATTGTTCAGTAATTTCATGTTGTCAATTTAGTATACATACGAAGAAGAAAATTTAGTGTATAAATAAAAGAAAACTGTATAAAGTCTTCTAAATATTAGTCAACATCGTATATATCATGTTTGACATAGGCTCCGTTGAAGATTACAATTCCTGCAGTCGATTGAAATTTCTACGCGTGTTTTTTAACGTTAGCGTCTGTTCAAAAATGCATAATTTGCGGTGGACTTCAATCTCTACACGCGTAGTTAACAATGTAGATTATGACATTTTTTGAAGATTATGAGCCTGAGTTCACTTTCTGCAGTCGTCTGAAATTTTTGCTCGTGTAGTAAATGAAAAGGTATTTCGAAATTAATGATAATATTTAACAGAAAGTATTCCTTTTACATAGATTTTGATTCCAATATTTGAAAAATTGTCCTCCAAATACGTTAACTACACGGGTAATAATTGCAGTCGACTGTAGAAAAAGCATTTTGAACACGCTTATAATGTAGAACAATTTTTATAATTACAATAGCGAAAACTGTGTAACAGAAAATTATATAAAATTATATTATCGGCGGCAACACGAAGCATGTTACATATGAATGTCAGTTTTCAAATATTTTCCATAAAAATTAGACATTGTGACATCATGAGAAATGGGCATTTCTCTGTCTCTTTTGATTTAAGAGAACCTTAAAAGTCAATTCAAATCTATTTTGAGTCCATAGTAATTCATTTTCGCATCAGTCCAACTTAACTGAGTTACTCAGGAACGCAACCCCAAAGTGATTTGAATTGGATTTGAATATTGCCGCAAGATTTCTTTTGAACGAAAAAAGGCAAAAAAGACATTTCATCAATGGTTAAAGCACGGACGAAATTCAAATTTTTTTTTGTATAAATTACTTGTAAAAAGGTGAGATAGATTGCGATTTTGCTTTCATATTTTTCACTAAATTAATTTGAAATAAAATGAAAAAGTTGAACATAAAAATACTGTGCAAATGGAGAGATCCTTTAACTGATAAGGCACACTTTTCTTTCTATTACTCGTTTTTTTTACTTGTCACAATATCAAAAATATCCACAATTATACAAATTCGAATAATAATTCATTGAAAGCTAAAATTCCATAATGTATTTTTCATTATAAGATAATAGCCTTCGTTCCAATCCATTTATTTCAAATCTAATGAGCAGTAGATCACAGTCGGAGCACGTAAGTATTATTTGTTACATGTCATTATAAAAGTATACTATAAAAGTTTGTGAAAATCGTATACCGAATGCTCTAAAAATCACGTTTCTATCATGGTTAATATTACTAAAAAATAGCACGGATACTGTACATACATTTTCATCACTACTAAGAACAGAAAATTTAACAAAATTTTAATTTTTAGTGGTATCTTCGGGCTAAATTGTATCTGGATAGTAATTACGACCTACGCAGAGTACTTCGTGTAATCTAAAAAACTGAAAACTATCTTCACTTCACTTCCTACATAATCTCATTTTCTTTCTTATTTGAAGTTTTCCAAAGTTCTGGATTTGTAATTGAACAAAAGTTTTCTGGCGAAAAGTCTTCCGCATTTTTGTTTTAACAACACAAAGTTTCAGAACAAAAGCACAAGAAAATAGAGTTACACTTACGTAATTGTATTTCAAATCCGGATGCATGTAGTCCACACCTACAGGGTAGATGGAAAGATATTCAATGTTTTGTTCTGGCTTTAATATCGGGATTTTACCATCATCCATTATAGCTGTGGTAACGTTTTTTCCTGTTATCCCTTGATCCCATGCTGCTTGAACATTTAGATCAAGGCGCATTTTACCACCATTCTGGCCTGTGTTTTTAAGATACCATTGCAGAGGGAAGTATGGGTCTGTAGGCTCCTTTCCATTTACATCTGAACCTCCATTTATTGAGGAATATGGCAGACCATGTATTGATGGAATTGCAGGTCGAAGACCTCTTTTCACTCTGATAAAACCAGGCTGTTGCTCTGCACTGTGTATCTGAAATTGAATTAAAGCATTAGGTATTTACTTTGCCGTCCTTTTGTGCACTTAATATACGTTGGTCATGACAACAAATGGAAGTGGATTTAAAAGGAAAAATTTGATAATAAAGAATTTTTGTTAGAAAAAGAGAATGTCATTTTATCTCTTTGATCTTGCTTACTTTACTTCAATTATAAAAAGTATAATATAAATTCGTTTTGATGGCGGATTACTGAACAATCTAGACACTGTTTTTCAAATGTAAATAATGAAATTTTTCGGTTTAAAATTTAGAATCTAAATTACTTCCAATTAAAGAGGAGCTCGATGATTTTACGGCAGAACTTTGGATTCTTGAAGGCGAAATAAAATTATTTTACAAAAATAGGGTAATTTCTTGGGGAATAATCGTACTATGGTAGGGTCTAATCAAAATTAAGTAATGTGTGGTGAGATACGTTCTATTTTGGAACGTAAATCACTGAAAAATATCTGAACTACCTCTTTGCAGAGCGGTACAGAGCATCATTTTATATTAGAAGCAAGTTATTGCCTCAAATTTTGACGTGTAATAAATCCACATATAAAATCAAATCAACGCCTATTGTCTCAAAATACTGAAAAATGTTATGACTGCTATTCAAATTATTCTTTATAATTGTCCGTAATTCCACGTGGGATATTAGCAAATGACAATTCTCCACTTCATACACGACCGACACACAGAGAGATCCTTCTCCCTCTTAGTAAATGCACATGAGCAACCAGCTTGGTTCACATGATGAGCATGTCGCTTATTATGCAGCGTTACATACGGTTTTTTATACTTGTTGATTGCCCAGTATATTGTCATTGCTTCATTTATATCTCGTGGTGCAACTGTTAAGACTTCCACTGGAACTTGCCAATACTTGCCCGCAACTGGTTTATAATTTTTTAGCATTAAGTTCGCAATATTTTACGCTTCCCTAGCAATCAACACTTCCACTTAACACTTTCAATTCTAATGCTCAATCTTCACTGTCCGAAACACAACTGATATATCGAAGTTACCCCATTCTACGGTATTACAGTCAGAAAAATAAACACTGAATCATTGGATGTGAGGCGAACGCTAATCACACTTTATGCGGAAACAGTGACATCAACAAATGAGGTAAGTACATTTTGGAATTTCTAGTAAAACGTAATTTAGACATGCCTCCTTCTACACCAACTTAGTTCACCAGGAAATCCTGAACAAAGTCCTGACTGATGAAAGCCTAGTGAAAAGAATAACAAATTGGCAGCTTTCAAGAGAAGAATAACCAAACTTGAAGCAGAATTAGTAGACATTTGTGGGAATCCTCGATTCTATCTTAACCTGACTTCAAAATCAATTCACTCAGTTTGGCAAATAAAAAAAATAGTCACTTGCGACCAAGTCTGGACTCTAAGGTAGATGATCCAATTCCTCGAGGCCACATTCCTTAACAGCAACATTTGAAATAGCAGCATTGTGTACGGGCGCATTATCGTGTAAGAGCAGTACTTACGGGACGGTTTTCCTCTGCTTTTCTCGACAATAGCTTTACGTAACTTTCGTAAAAGTTCAGTATAATATACGGCAGCAGAATACCAAAAAAACTGTTGCCATAACCTTTCTAGAGCTTTGTGTGACCTTCTCCGGGGCGATACCACTCCATTTAATTCCTTTTGGACAAAGGATCATGGTAAACAACCATAGTCTCATCCCCTATCACAATCCTATAGAGAACATTGTCTACATCGTGTTTACACAACTCCAAAAGTTGCTGACAGCACTCAACCCGCCGTACTTTCTGTACTGAGGAAAAAATTCGCGGTACCCAAATGGTCATGAAGAATCCGGAGGATACTTGTTTTCGATATACCGGTTTGTTCTGCGACTTCCTTGGCCTTTAACTGCCCGTCCGTCGAAACAACGTTCTCAACCAAAGCCCTACGCAACCGCTGCAACACAAGTAGATTAGCCAGACGGATGGAACATCAAATGAAATCCAAAAGGAGGAGGAGAGATCGCTATATGGTGTAAGAGTTGCGCATTGAAGGTAAGTAAATCTAATCAAAAGTTATTCATTTTCAAATATGAAAAAAACTTTGAAGGCATTTTTCTCGAAACCACATTTTTTACATTCGCCAATGCGATACAGTCAATAATTCTGATCCGATCTTTACGAAATTTTCCAAGAAATTATGACAATTGTCTCATTTTAAATATTTTTTATCTGGAAAAAAAGTATATAAAACCCTTTTTTAAGTTTTGTTATATTCCATCATTTTTCAAAAAGCTTAGTTCTTGCGAGAATACTATGTGTCTAGATGACATCTAATATTCTACTTTCAATGTCAGGATATCAGGACTCTTGGAATCGTATCGGCCAGCAAGACAGCCTGCATCAGACAGACGTCACCATCGCACCAGAAAATATACTTTTGTTCACTTTGTTTTTTTATGAATTTAAAAACTTAGGATATAGAAGAATATCGTTTTTTTCAAAAAAAAAAATAAAGTTTCGAGAAAACCTAATTTTTGTCCAAAGAAACCTGAAAATTTCTCCATATGCTTGCCTTTGCTAACGAACATCTCTTCTTAACGTGTTGTCTGAAACTTACTTTTGAGATCAGAGTGACGACCTGAGTATGTAAGGGAGTTAGAAATCTTAATTTGTATGGCTTTGTATACTCAGCTCACGTTTACAGCTTTCTTCCGCCTTTTTGGAAAATCATAATTTTGGATTTCGCCAGAATTACTTTAAGGCCTTACAATTCCCAATAATTTTCCAGCACTGCAATTATTGTTTGCAGGGTTTTAGCGTCATCAACTAATACCACCAAATCATTAGCACATAAAAGAAGTCGGATACCAGGTTTATCTATTTGAACACCACCATCGAAGTTATCATGCTTATCATTTAGGAAAAGAGAGGAGTTTTCATTTTCGTGTACAAATACAAGCTACTAATAACACTAATAATTCTGCACGACACTCCTAGACTAAAAAGTTTTCAAATTAAGGTCCCCGGTGTGTTCCATCAAATGCCGCCTTAAAGTCAGCAAAGTTTTCCTTCCTTAATCGTGCAGTAGATGATCAAGTTTATCTGTTTATACTTACACCCTATATCCCACCATCTTTTACTGCCTTTTACCTCCGCCAAACGTCTCCTCAGGTCCCTGTTGTACTCAACACGTTTCTTTCTATACTTTTCCTGAATATACCAAGATTTAGTGAAGGCAGCTCTTTTATATCTATATAAATTTAACCACCTTAATGCGTTCCGTCGCCTCGTAATGAATTAAACTTCTGGTTCTTATCTGCGATGGTCACAGGTGGAGAGGTCTATATATAAGATCACTCAGTTTTCTTCCGTATACGTTCGCACATTGTGGATTCCCATGAAGTTTTGGTAGTAAACTTAACTCATGTATGATTACAGTGCTATCTGAGTCTAATTGTAATGTCAGGGGTAGGTGATCCGAAAAGTTAATTTCCCTTAACTCTAATTTTCTTACACAGTTTAACAATTCGAAAGAACAAGTGCATATGCCAATTGCCATTCACCTTCATAGTCCCCGGAGTTTCCGGAGTTTATACTATTCAGGATAAGTAACTCAAATACATCTCTAGAAATTTTTCCCCTCTTATATTGGCAGATTTATCTTTGGATTTTCTCGCTGAATGCAAGTTGGAGTTGCTTTGGCTGAAACCTGCAGGTATATCCTCTAACCCTCATATGCAAATATATAAATCACCTACTACAACAAAAGTCTCAGTGGCCCCACAGTTTGGAGAATTTTCCAACACTTCAAGATCCGAATCTCAATTCCTGCAACTTAAGTAAGTAGGCACAAGGCATATCTTCATTGTTTTTGTTATAATTTCAATTAAATTTCGTAATTTAATTTCTGTTATATTTCGTAACAATTTCTGTTATATTTCGTAACAAAGTGTATTGGAATGAGACATAACAGTATTTAGTTTAATACTATATACCGACCCACCCTTTGCTCTTCCATAACTTGAGTCTCGTTTAGCCGGCAGTATTCATTGATATGATTTTCCGTGACAAAAGTTCAAATAAAAACTTTTTAACAAAAAATTAAAGCGACGAAAAAAGAAGCTGAAAAGCGAAAAATAAAATAAACCTTTTTAGTCTTAATAACTAAGCTCCTAAACTAATGTAAGTAACTAATTTTGAGTCGGCGTTGCATTTTTATGTTATTTTTGTTTCGATTATTTCTTTAAATAATTTAATGATCTTCGTTGATTGTTTGTTTGGCGCCGACTCAAAATTAGTTACTTACATTATTTTAGGAGCTTAGTTATTAAGACTAAAAAGGTTTATTTTATTTTTCGCTTTTCAGTTTCTTTTCTCGTCAGTTTGATTTTTTGTTAAAAAGTTTTTATTTATTAATTTTTTGTGGCTAAAATCTACTAATTCTACCTACTTAATTTTTGATTAGTTTTGAATTACTTACTTACTTACATTATTTTAACTATTAATTATTATAGAATAAAATAATTGCCTACTTTAAGCATTAATTATTACATAATATAAATATGTACTTATAAAACGACAATCTTTTTAGACCAACATGGGTAGGCCTGCAAAAAATACTGTAAACCGTTGAGGAGTTCCCTCAACTGTCTTCCGTCTCCATCATCAGATTAAATTCAGATCTCCATGATGTTGTAGTGTCATCAGAACTACATATGTATATGTGCCAAGTTTCAACAGAATCGGCTCACAAGTGAAAAATCAATCATTCCCCCTTTGTCTACCTTAGGGGTGGAATTTTTTTCAAATTCAAATGGAACCAACTTTGAGGTATACGCTATCCAATAAAAAAAGAATCATCAATATCGGACTACTCTGTAAAAAGTTATGCGTGGTCATACATAAAAAAAATGTACGCGTCGACTTGAGAACCTCCTTTTTCTCGTCGGTTAAAAAGCATAAATATGTATACCAAAACCTGTTATGAACGTGAAAAAATCTGGAAATTTTTTTTTGTTATTTCCGCCATAACTATTATCTGACGAAAACTTTAAAGTAAAAGTACTTACAACTACGCTAGGTGCTGGGCAGGCAAATAAACCCTATTTTTCTATTATATTCTATTTTTTTGTTTATTAAATAAAAAATTCCCTTTTCCTGTTTTAGCGCTAAAATGATTTTCCGTACTCAATTTCTATACTTTTAATAAATAATAATCCTACTAATATTATAAATGTGAAAGATTGTATGTTTGGATGTTTGTTACTCAATTACGCAAAAAAAACGACTGAATCGATTTGGATAAAATTTGGCACACAGATAGTTTATAACCTGGATTAACACATAGGATACTTTTTATCCCGGTAAATGATATGGCTTAACGACTGTTATCAATTTATGTTAGAACTAGCTTCTGCCCGCGACTTCGTCTGCGTGGACTTCAGAATTGGATCCCGAGAGAAATGAAAAATGTGTGAGTAATAAAAAAATTAATGGGATCTTACCCGCTATATCGCTTTCACTGCAATAGAGGAAAACAGCTGCAGTTTTACGTTTAAGCGATTTCTTCCCTCCATCTAGAGCATAACAATTACAATTTTTATTTTCTTATTTATATATATAAATTTAACACTAGAACTGCCGAACTGCTTAAAACAGAAGAAAAAAATTTGACCCGTAAAAATGACGGATTTGGTAGTTCTACTGTTAAACTCATCTTATTTCTACTCGTGGTGTTATCTTTCTCTCGCAGAAGTTTTTATTTTATTGTATCTAAAGTAGAGATATCTCTTTAATACTCCATCGGAATCTCTGATCAAAACCCACAGATGTACTTAACATATAGTAACTGAATTGAATGTTTTAATTAAGATTTTTATTATGTTTAGGTAATTAGTGTTAAAAGTAAAAATCCCAATTTCTGTAAAATTGTTTTGCATCTCACAGAATCAGTTCACATTAAGCCGCATTTTTCGCAGCAATTTTTTGAAAATAATCAGGAAAATTGTTTTGTTTGAGTTTAAAACATTTCACTAAATTTCTTCTTCACAAATTTTTATACACTTCTCTCTTCATGTTGCATTTTACGAAATTCGTAACTAAAGCAAACTCAAATCAGATAAAAATGATGTACCGAAGGTCTTTGTCTATTCGAAGGGTTGTTACAATCCGCTCATAAAAGGATTTAAGAATAATTACACAATTAATTTTAAGGAAAAGAATATATCGGTTCACTAGAATCCTCGGAAATTCTCGTCTTACATCAGAAACGCAAGTTCCTTAACAACCCCAAATATTTGCAAACAAAATTTCCGTCACTTTCACGGACGTGAGGTTTTCAAAGGACCTGTCAAGCCTTATATTTCCAAAGATACATGTGGTGAGTATTTTTCCTCTTTTAATTGGCCTGGTAACTTGTGTAGAAAATTCACACTTCAGAAGGGAATCTCTTGGAATTAAATGGTAATTAAAGCACAATTATGTGACATGTGGTTTATTGTTATCGCCATACATAATATAAGGCCTTTGAGTTACTCGTTAGTACATACTTCGGAAAAAACAATCATCTTTTCATCGATCAGCATATTTTCTACAGCT
This sequence comes from Dasypogon diadema, assembly GCA_006980735.1. Lineage (NCBI taxonomy): Eukaryota > Metazoa > Arthropoda > Insecta > Diptera > Asilidae > Dasypogon > Dasypogon diadema. The sequence goes on from QYTT01084166.1 coordinate 29,669, forward strand.
TTCCAATAGAGTTTGTGAGCTATTGTTCATGTAGCCCACGTTCTTCTGATTTGAACTCAAAAGCTTTTTTTTGTATCTCAATTAATGTTATATTGAATGAAGTTGCTTCCGAGGAGAGCTCCGAAACAAAATACAAAAGCTTGTAGCTCTTAAAATTTCTTGTAGTGTTTAACGAAATCGAAAATAAGAAAAAATGGAAATTTCACACCGAGTCGGAGTAAACAACTTTTTCACTGACAACATAAGAACTTAATCGAAACTTTAGTATCACTTTTATTACTATCTTTCACTAATTGTAAGGTTTTTTAAGATATTGCCTAAGCTCAGAAGACAACCTCATGATGCACACAGCACGGCTTAGGCAGAGGGAAATTAGGGAAGAGGGGATTGAGAAATTAACCTGATAAATGTTGTAAGTGAGCCACAATATTTTGACATGAAATTACTGTGCAACAACCCAGTGGCTCTGCAGGTCAGCAGAATTGCCTCAACCACTGGCACCCAGATATATCACCACGAAACAGATCTTTTCAAAACAATTGAGTGGTTCTGTATACCCTTCCCAGTACCTTCCGGACCTCTCGATTCTCCCTATCTCTTCCTCCCGGCCAACCTGATCTAAGTACCATCATTAATGACTTTATCACTCAACTCCATCAATATGGGTGTCTATGTAAATGTTTCGATGAGCATAGTAACATAAAACTTAAGGTGACACAACCCCATCTTCTCTTCCCTTCCGACAAGCGACAGAATTTTCAATTTTTGAAACAGCCCTACCTTGACGAGTATTTTCCCAATTTGAGTTGTTTGTTTTTTAGAATCAAAAAGGATGGAAAAATTGTAATTCAGAAAACGTATTAAATGTTCCAAGAGTACGAAGATACAGTCATTGACAAAACACGGGACGAAAAAGATACTTTCAGAAAGCGCAAAGCAAAATCTCGAAAAGCAGTCATTTTTCACCGCCAGAATGAGGAACAGCCTTCTTATGAGTTCGAAGCTACGGTTATCTATTAGACTTAGAAAGAGGTATGAAAAGCAAGCGGGAGGAAAGTATCATTTTAAATTTGAAACCTATAGTCGCTCGGAAAAAATACTTTCTGGGCCCCCTTTGAATGATCTTCTTTCCAGTATTCGTTGGGCCTGTCTATCACTTTGATATCGCCTAGATGCTATAGTTCATTAATGATTCTGGCTTAAATCCAATCAAGCAACACACTCTCATGCTGCAGTAGCTCAAAACTGATATCAAAACGGATAGACATTTTAATTGCTTAACTGCTCGCGTCTGCATGGGGAATATTAACGTAAATTGCACATTCTGTTGGAAAAAACTGTGTTCGTCGACGACACCTTATCACAGATAAGGGTATAGTCTTTACATTACACACTATTAAAAGTAAAGATGAGAGAAATTATTTTATCGCTAACTTAACATAAATGTTAGATATTAACAGAACCCCAACTTAGAAGCTACCAATTAAACGTAAATATTTTTAACGATGTGGGAAAATTAGATTTGGCTGTTTACATTTCGGGGGTTTATTAAATTTTAAGAATACAAATCTGTTTACAAATTTATCACCATTTTACTTTTTTTACTACTTGACAAATCTTCCTAAAGACGATATTCCGTGTTTATCCATTAACCAAGAAACAGTTGAAACTGCATTATCGAATCCGATTGCTCTCCGAGTCCGATAGGATAGCCGCTGTTGTCTTGAAAAAGTGTTGTAGTACCTTATCTATCCCGTTAATATACATATATGTTAAATAAGTCGCTTCAGGCAAGGGAGTTTCCAGACTTATGGAAGAGATCATTCATCACTCCTATTTTCAAATCTGGTGAATTTGAAAATATAGCTAAATTATCTGCTATATACTTAAAATGTTTGAGGCCATTGTGAATGAATTCCTATATTTCCACTGCAAGAGTATTATCAGTCCTAATCAACATGGCATTGTAAAGGGAAGATCAAGAATAACAAAACTGCTCCAATTCTCATCATCCTGTGTAACTTCGTTTGAAATGGGTGAAGAAACCCAATGCATATATACGGATTTTAGTAAAGCTTTTGAAAAGTTTTCCCATAAGTTATTGTTACACAACCAGAGTGTTCTTGGCTTCCCTCCATGGCTGGTAGACTGGCTGTCTTCCTACTTAATCAACTGAATAATACAAGTGCGATTTCTTCCCGCCCTATCCTATGAAATAGTTGCTGCCTCTTCTTTTCTATTCAGTAATGACGTCCCTTGCGTAGTTAAAAGTGCCCAAAAAATTCCCTGTTTTTAAACTTCGCTAAGTGTAAAGTCATATTTTTCTCTCGTAAATTGATGCCTCGGGATTTTGACTATAGGATGAATAACAGTACTCTTTCTTTAGTTTTTTTTATTCCCAAACTTACTTTTAATCACCACATCGACCATATAGTCAGTAAAGCGAATTCAATGCTAGGGTTTATGAAGCGCTGGGCCAAGGAACTAAATGACCTTTATATAACAAAATCCTTATTTACCACCGTCTGGTCCTCCTCATATGAGACAAACTCTGATCGCATAGAGAGCGTACAAAAGTTATTTTTACTCTTTGCTTTGAAGGGTCTTCAATGGCAGGATGCCTACCATCTGCCACCTTATATAGATAGACTGAAATTGTTAAATT
>QYTT01084167.1:0-16936 GCA_006980735.1 Dasypogon diadema
TCTTGGAGATCCCCCATCACTCTCTCTTCATTTGCAAATATTAAAAGATTGTATTGCCCTTCCAAATCAGTGCCGGCGTAAATGCGAATTATTTTTGAGATATTAGGTTCTTACTTGAACTTTAATTAACGTGAAATTTTACATTTATTTTTATTAAAAAAGAGCAGAATTATTATTATGAAACAATTATTTTGTATCATCATAAAATAATAACTTCATGTCATTTACATAACCAACTGTCGTAAGTTTGGCAATACTCCTACCCTAGATAGGTTCAAGCCAACATTTTAATTTAATCATTTTGTAGATGTCTATATGTATACTTGTCCGTATGTCAACGCGATAACTCGAAGAAGCTTGAGTCTTGAAATTTGGTGAGTGGCGATTAAAATACAAGAGACCCGGCTCGGTACCTCAATCCGCGGCCCCCCAAATATTAAACACACACTATTTGGTTTATCCTCTATATCCGCCAGAAGACTCATTTCTTTTTTAAGAAAAAGCCATTTTCTTTGACTTGCCACTCCCTAATAAAAATTTTGTTAGTAAAATATCGGTCAGTTAAATAAGGTATTAGATAAAATTGTAGTGCCATCTACAATTTGAAGTATGAGTTAGTGATGAAAACAGGGAAAGATGTGCCAGTTTCCCGGCATGGAGCGAGAAGGTTGGTTTTTTGGAATGCAAACTGGAGCTCTTCCGTTTTTTCTCTAATTCCGAGCTTTTTTGTAGCAAGTCAAACTCGAAAGTGTATATTAGGATCGATTGCAAAAGTTAATGAAGGTTGATTGTGCACTGCAAAAGTAGTTTGGAACTTGAGGCAAAATTACGGAAAGGCGGCGATAGAAATGAAAGAAGACAAGGATCACGTGAACAGGAATCCGTGCAACGGAAACTAAGGAGTGCAACAGATTTCTTTATTTAACCTTTTGAGTGGTGAAGGTCGCGATAAAAAACTGTTATACTCAGCACTCAAATGGTTAAAGTAGTCTGGAGACCAACCTTTGTGAAAATTAGTGTACAAGCTGGCATCCTTCTATAAGAAAAAAATATGATTATATGCATGATGGTACGTTTATTTGTCTCCGTCTTCTGCCTTTTAAAGGATTGCCTTGCAAGGGAATGTTGAAGTTTACTATGTTTTACCCTAGACGCCAGCTGGTTGCATATTTTAGAATAATTTGGTTGTTTTCTAAAGCATTTATAAAGCATAACGAGAGTGGAATCCAAAGCACGCAAACATATGGAACACATCCTTCAGTACTTAGATCACTAAAGTAAATCCAATTAGTCAAATCTGAATGTGGAAATAATGAACAAATCAACCGATTTTATCATTGGTCAAGAAATGCAAATGGCATTATCAAAAAATATTTAAGTTTCTTGTTCTCCAATTTTCTTTCAGCTCATTGTGCCTTTTTTTGATGAAGAAGTTTTTGCGCCCCACGCATGGCTTATTCCCTTTTGTTCAAATGAATAAAACTTCCCTCATCCCACCCGAACCCATGAAATAAGCACAAATAGAAATTCGAAAAACTTCCTACTCAAGTTTCTTGCATCCTGCTCTGCGACTATCTGGAAGCAAAATTTTACTCGTGAGCAGTGAGCACAGCCACGTTTCTTACCGCATGTGTCCCTATCCAATCTCTTATCTGGATTTTTCGAGCGTCAGACTCATAAACTTCCTCGTCAAAAAGTGCACATTTTTCAATTTAGCTGAGTAAACAGAAATGCCTCATAGGGCTTTACTGAGCGAACATAATAAAAACATAAATTAACTGTTTATTGGAGGTTTCGTAATCTATTCTGTTTTATTGTTTTAACATTAACAGCATGACTAATAACCATAAATTAGTGCTATTTAAGGTAGTCTCTTCAAGAAATTAGTTTTCCATAAGAATCATCTCCACTTAGTAAAATAACTTTAATTATGTATAATTTGGTGATTTTAGCAGGACACATAATTCTTGCTAAACTTTGCCCTTTCCCGGATGGATTGTGTGCCATTAAATCTGCCCCGGGGCAAAACAATGTTGCATAATTACTTACAAGGATTATACAGGAAGTGTGGAAGAAAAATTCCGGGATCTATTGAATTTATTTCCATATATATCGGAAATTAGATTCCCGCATATACGATTTTCATCTGAAATTCTATGTGGTCCATGAGTGGAATAACCTCCCTTGCCCACTTAAATTAATCGAATTGAATCGAAATGGAAGTGCTTGCGCCAAAGCAGATAATCAGATTCTGCTTTAAAGAAGTTAAAATGTCCAGGAGTTTTAGAGAGTGATTTGATTTAAATTACATATAATCTGGGGGCTGTGGAACAAACATTAGTATGGGTTTATTACGTCCTTTCCTATTAGTCTTTCACTATCCTCAAAGTTTCAACGTTCCAATGAGAAGTTTATTGGAGTTTCTGCTTAGTTTAAGCTTAGTGGTGTAAGTTACCCGGCTATGTAGTATCCGGGCACATCTAATTTACCGTTTACCATTCCATTAAAGAGTTCCTCTCCAAATTTGTCTTTTCCTTAAGGACACATACTTCACTAGAGGAATTGCCTCCAGTCCTTGTAAAAACATGTGGACTGAAGCACTTTAGCTACTTCATCTTCAAGACTATAATGTCACGTATTAGTGTTAAAATTTGATCTCCTTCCCCTATGCATTTGCTCTTCCCATTGAGTATCCTACTTGAAAGCTGATAAATCTTGGACACAACGGCTCTTGGGGCAGTTTTTAAAGAACGTGACATTCTATAGTTGCCTTCACATAGTAAAGTGGGCAGGCAGTGTTAATATTTGGGGGCTTTTATTAGCTTCCATTATACTCTGAACCTGCTTACGTATTACTTAAAATAAAATCAATAAGAAAGTAAGCACATAATCACAATTATACCGTTGAAAATAATTTATTGTGTGTGGTGGACTACTTTCATCCTACTTGCATATTTTTATTATATATCCCATTATGTTTGTTTAAAGCATGTGGCTTGGAATTCCTAGAATTTTAACACTTTATTTGGTTTTCAGTTGTATATTCTTTAAATGAATGCTTTGAGAATATCAAGTCTTAAAAAAGAAAGAATACCTACCTCTTTCTCCATTAGATTGCAATTCAGAAGTCTGGATTTCAATAAAGAAAAGTATGACAGATTTGGAGTCTTCGGACGAGAGGTTTGGGCTCTATCTACCTATCTCTCTCAATGGGCACTACTAGCATGCCCAAGACAGGCTTACAGGGTAGCTTTGGTAGTTTAAGTTAGCTTAGCAAGTTACTGTTGCGATAATTTGAAGCCGTAAAATGCGCCAAGGGCATTTATAACTTGATCATAGTCGGTTTTGGAAGTGCGACTCTTAGGTCCGATGCACACGAGCGTTTGAAAACTTTGCCGACACACATCGTAAACGCGACGTTTTAGCAGTACTAAGGTTTCCGCCTTCTCGTGTGCAGTCAACTATAGGAAGCTATAGGGAACTATAGGGAGGAATCTTAAACAATATCATCTGATTCGAGATGTGCGCCTTTATGTGCTCGTACCTACAAAACTATTAAGCCAATTAACAGCCTATGGTGTACAGAAGACTGTAAAAGGCCTGTGAGGAATAACGACTTTTCGGGCGTACAGGACTAACAAGTGCCCGGAAACAAACAGATCTATACTGAAGACCGCATAATATCTAATTCAATCATTAGCAAAGCCAAGTTCCGCAGCAAAAGTTTTTTTTCGCTAGTGAAGTCTGTGAAGGACAGTTTTATCACCTCTTAAATACCTCTCCATAATGGGAATGTTTACACAGTCTTATTGGATAAGGCAAACCTACTGACTGCTAATTTTGCTTAAAATTTGCACCTCATCGTAGCACTTAGATACCACCATCGCTGCTCCTGAAGTCCTGCGCCTTTTCCTTGGCTAAATCTCAGAGGAAATTATTGCACTTATCTTATTCAATAAGTATTTTTTCATCTTTAGTTCAGGCAGAGTTACTATCCATGTTCAGCCAATTCGAAAATGGAAGAGGTTAGCAATTCCTCTAATTACAGATCAATAGCAACCACTTCCGCCAATATAGTTTTCGTGTCAGGTGCTCGACTTGTGAGTTGATGACGTTTCTTATTGGACCGTCGCATCGATACCTCCATAATTTCGGCGATTCGGGTATGGTTGCACTGCACTTGATATCTCGAAGGCCTATGTCGGGGTCTGGTACTGTGCTCTTTCAGCTAACCTTCCAGCATTTGGTCTATATCAATTTCTTCTCATTTGGATTGGAAGTTTCCCTTCTGTCTGTTACATATGTGTTACTTTGGAAAATATCACCTTCAATTCTTATATCAACGCCGACGCACCGCAAGGTTCTGCATTGTCTCCAACTATTCTTCTACTTTTCATTAATGACGTTTTATCTCTCAATTCCAATCCAATTTGCAGTTTTGCTGAAAACAGTACTCTCCATTTCGCGTACTCATTTGAATAAATCGTTGATTCTCGTGGTAATGCCACTGATAGTATGCAACTGAACACAAGATAAGAGGCACTTGGTGGACACAAAGATTTAAACTGAATTATTCGCTGATAATATTTGAGCACGCATGACTGGATCGCTTAACAACGACATTAAAAAAATCCTCTTCTTTGGCAGGCGAATCACGTCAAATTTAACGCGTCCAAAACCTAAGGCTGTCTGATTTCTTTCAAGCGAGCTTCAAATCGCCCACCATCCCTCTTTGGAAATTGAGGGGTTCAAGCTGAAAGTGCACCGAGGCCTTCAGTCAACATCCTAATTCCATACTTCACCTTCCCATTTTTATTCTCACCAGTGCTGTCCTCTATCATCATAGCGTATCCCCTTAGCTTTGTATAAAACCATTATTAGAGAATTTCTTGAAAATATTCTTAAAGTGATAAAGCATAAACGTGAAACCATTAATCGTAGTTTAATAATGGTTTAAATAAAAAGTATAGTGTGTTTTTTCGAAATGTCAAAAATTTAGTGTCTCCACAAGCTTACTCCAAAAACAATCGCTCTTATTGCGAAAGAAGTTTAGTGTTACTGCCGTTTGAAGATTAAAGGAATAGCAGGGAGATTTGGTCTTTCTAAAAGTACTATTCATCGTGCCACTCAAGGCCATCTTCACATGATCAAGGTGAGTACAAGATGGGTACCTAAATTTCAATCTGTAAAGAGAAGAAAGAGTGCGATTTGCTTCAGAGTGTTCGAATCTTTGTAGCGAAACTCTAAAAAGATAATCGAACTTTTAGTGGCTGGTGATGAGACTATGATCTTATCTTATGATCTTGAAAGCAAATGCAAGTCAATGGAATGGCGTCATGAAGGCGAAAATCCGTCCAGAAAAGCAAAGGTGCAACAATCCAGGGAAAAAAATCATGTCCACTACCTCTTGGAATTGTCAAGCAGTTTTGTTAATATATTTTAAAGAACGGAATGGCGACATAAACAACGAATAAACATAAACAAACTGCAGGACATAATAAAAGAAAAACGCCGGAGAAAATTCTCTAAAGGGATCCTTCTGCTCCACGATAACCCCCTCTTATATTGCTGCCATTTCAAAGGCCGAAAATCTAGAGTCTGGGTTCACTGAGGTCGACTATTCCCGTATAGTCTGGACGTGGCCCCGAGTGATTATTTTGTATTCCCAAGTTTGGAGCGGCACTTAAGAGGCAAAAGTTTTACTGTGATGAAAACTTACAGCTGGTTGTTTTAAGTCATTTTGAAGACAAAGATTCTGCTTGATTTTATTATAGAATAGAGATAATACCTCAGAGATCCCTAAAGCGTACCTACTAATATTAAAGGGGATTATGCTGAAAATTATTAATAGTTTTATTTAATTTCCTCTACTTTTTGTAATTTTTACCTATATACCGATTTGCGAAGGAATTTTGTTATTAAGACGTAATTAATTATGGCAGAGTCCTGATTTTTTTACCACATAGCTTGATTCTAGGCTATCGTGTCCGATAACCATTACATTTATTTGATTGAACTTTACTTGTAAGTGAAAGTCCATCGTGAAAAATTGGGTGGAAAATTTTTTTCGTGCCTATTTTAAAAACTTCGGTATCTGCAACTTATCCTGTAAATTTGACAGAAATATTTCTAAGACTGCACATAAAAATACTCTTTAACAATACTCACGGTTTACAGACTACAAGGTTAGCCAGGTTTGAATTTGATATGTGAATCGTGACGTCACTCTGGATAAATTGAGCTCGACTCTTTATTAGAAGAAGAAGATACATTGTTTTTGTAGGTGAAATTGATATAAGTTAAACAAATATTTGAAAACCCCTCAAACACGACGAAAAAACTGCCTCACTTATTGCCAAATTTGGAAATCCTTGCCATGGAAAAGCTGTAAAACAAAGCACCCAGAGTGACGTCACAAAATGGCGATTCAAAGTAAAAACCTGGCTAACCCTGTAGTCTGTAAACCGTGAACAATACTCTTCTGTCGCTTAGCTTAAATGGGGTCAACCTAAATCTTCACATAAAATTGGCACACAATGCATAACTAGAGTGAAAACATATAGAACTAATTTCAGTTGCCGTAGAACAAAAATTAAAATTGGCAACCTTCTATTTCCATGCAGATACGACATCTTCTCAAAATTTTTGTTCTAAACGCCTTTTATGTGAAGTCTTAGGTAGACCCCACACTGTAGTTTTAGAGCAAAAATTAGCCTTAGGATATCTCCATCAAATTTACAGGATGGGTTTCTGATGAGATAAGGAAATTTTAAAAGTAGGCACGAAAAAATTTTCCATTTTAATTTTTTTACGATGGCTTCTCAAAATTAAGGAAAATCTAAAATTTGTCTAAACATTATAATTTTTTTCACCTACAGGTTATGTTCAATAGAGGTGATGGTTATAGCACACGGTGGGTCATTTATAGAGCTATGTGGTAAAAAAATCAGGATTGTATCATAGTCACAAACAAAACAAAATCATTTCGCAAATCGGAATTTTGGCAAAAATTATTGAAGAAGTTGAATAACTTCACCTACCTATTAAAAATAGCTGAACATACATAGGAGTTATTTCGATAGGTATTGGGGTCCTATATCACCTTGCTCTCGTTGTTTCATGATTTATAGGATATCCTGCATATAGAGATTTAAATAACAAAACTGGAAGTTGTTATTAAAAGAAACCTTATTATATTAAATTTATTATTATACAAACTTGTATTTATAATAACTGGTTCTTCTGTAAACCAAATGAACAACAGAGCAATATTTTGTAAATAAAATAGTGGTGTACATGGTTCATAGTCTTACAAACATTGAAGAAATTATTAAATCCTCGCTGTTTTTTATGTTTTGTATGAAAATTTTCCGTATTGCTAACAAGTATCAAAAATCACAAACATAATAGTCCGTAATTATAAAAATGAAGCAAGTGAAAAGTAAAAATAAAAGATAGCGCTAAGTAGTATAAGGTAGAAGCAAAAGGTTTTGCTTTAATTCGTATTCACAATCTTTACCTTTTCCTTGCAAGAAAACATTTCATAAAAGAGAAGTGAAAGGTACTAAAGATTCATCATGTTACATGTTCTTCTTTTTCATCTTTTCCAAGATCTACATCCGGTAGGTATTTAGCTATGTTGTGCAACACTGCAAATGCAATTAAAACATTTGGAATACTGGGATATTTTACTCTGCGTCCATACTTCAGAATAGGGAATCGCCGTTTCAGTTGGCCAAATGTATGCTTCCCTTATTCCCTTATATTTATAACGTCCTTATTTAAATATTAATTTGATCCTGCAATAATAGTAGTCAACCCTAAAATGAATTAAGAGTGATAAGGGGAAAATAACATACGTGTAAAATTTTATTAATTCATAATTTTGTAGTTACGTAAAATGATTGTTGTACAAACAAAATTTTGTATGTACCTAGTAATATATGAATTTGAAATTTAGGAATTATTAAATAAACATGATTAGGAAAAAAGGAGAACGTAAAGTAAAGTAAAGACTTGTATTATCTTATTTGAATTAAAGATTTGTATTATCTTAAATACAATAAGTAGGCCTAAATTGTAATAAAAATCAAGAATTACCGTAATCAATGAGTTTTAACTGGGTAATGAACGCCATCTAAACCCTCATCTCGAGACCAATGTGCATGGAACAAAATTTCCGTCGACGAAGTGTAAGGCTGAAAAGGGATGGTAGGAGAAAAGAGGATGGGATGGTTGGGTTTTCGAAGGAGGCCCGCAGAAAACAAAATTAATCCAAGGAAGTAGTGGAGTGTTGGAAGGAAGAAAAAGTAAAATAAATAAATAAAATGTAAAGTAACACAACTACAAAAATATTTAATAATCCACAAAAAAAAAACGAAAAAAACCCAGGAGAATGACGAAGAAATTGGAGAAGCTGAAGAAATTGGAAGCAGAAATTTGGAATTCAACGTGGGACAAAAACCAGGCCTGGTTAGTAGTTAGTTAGGTTTTTTTTTATTTTGGTAAATTAGGAAATAAGGTTAGTGATAAGGGCCAAGTGATAGAAGTGGTAGTAATAAAGATAAGTGAGTTGTACTCTTGGAAAATTTTTTAATTTCTCCACGCTTATCCCTCAAAATTTCAGGTGTGGCTAGCTAGACCCCTAGACTCCCAGCTAGTTACACAATCACAACTCACACTGATGCAAACAAACTGTTGAAGGCTTTCTGATATTCCTCCTGGTGGTTGGGGTAGGGAGTCATGAGACGTGGCATTATACCATACCCACTGTCCCCTAGCAGTACAGTCTTCGTTGTTCTTTTCATGCCTTCACACACCGCTGAATTCTTCCATATCCGAGAAACGTGAACTGATCGAGGTTATTTTACATCAATACTGGTTATAACGCAGTTTTGGGCGTATGTGGCCTACATATTAATACTAGTGAATTCTTTTTGATTTGTATATTCGTCTCAAAACTAGGCTTTTCAATTCGAATATGTATGCAGTCAATAACACCAATAGCTGTTGGGAAAAGGAATCTGGTCAACCATTTCTCTTTGGCCTGCATGATTTGATATGCTGTTGCTGCGGGAACCGAATCCACCCTCCAGTCTTTTCTACAACACGATCAAGCAATTCATGAAATATTCTCGACACTATGGCCTGTGCACATCCCAATTCTTCAGTTATTCCGCTCTGGAATCCAGGATCCGCACAATTACGTAGAAATACTTTCATTTTGTGCACAGGTGACCGGGCGGCTCCACGAGTTTCTGGATTCTCTTTTAGAATGTAGTCCGCCAACCACACCAAATGGATCTCTTCAAATCGAAATAATGTTTTGAAATCTGATTCACGAGGCGTATGCCTGGTTTTATAAACCCAGTTTAGCTTACAAAAACAGCATATACACGTCGTATACGTTCTGGCAAATTAATGAAAAGAGTGAGTTGCATGCGGTCTGCATACATTTTTTTAGAAGCAAGTCCTTCAGTTTTCAAGCAAATGCTTCTTTTTATAAATACCCACTAATGATTCCTTAAATCTATTGACGGCTTACTTACGTTACGTTATGTCTATTGTAACTGGGCTTAAAGAAAGAGCAAAATAGGCGGCGGATCTAGCACGAGATTCAAAATAATTGTCAACAACGTATTTAGTATTCCTATATAATAAAACCTGTAACATTCCAAATGACGGAAGGCGAAAATAAAGAAGGAATTAATCTTGGCGAAAAAGATCCGGTCGAAAATCAACCAGGTGTAGAAAACCAGGTAGAATTAACAGAAACTGTAAAAGAACAATCCGAAAAGCCGTCGGAGAATGTAATTCAGGAAGATATTTCCCCGCATGACGGTAACAATGCACAAGTGCAACCTATGGAAAATGAACTTACCGAAGAAAATCAAGTTGGGGAAAGTGAAAACGCCAAAGCGGAGGTCAAGACGGAAAGTAATTTAAATGAAAAGAAAGATGGAAATGAAGCTGTTGATGTAGAAATTCAGGATAAGCCTGATATAAACAAACAAGAGCAGCAAAGAGAACAGTCGGAAGTAACCCTTAAAAAGCCTCGAACAATAAAATCACCGTCCTTGAAAGCGTCTCGAGGCACGATGAAAACTTCTCAGGCTAGTTCATCATCAGAAATGATGGGTGGCGAAGAAATATTGGAGGAAATATCATCATCTGAAGCCACGATCTATTTGGAATCGCTCTATGAGAAACGATCTGAAAAATGCTTGTCACTACGTAGTTTAGTTCCACCGAAATCCTGGCCCTCTGAAGCGGATCTGTCGAAAGATTCTGATGTTTATCCAGTAGAGTCCGAATACATAGTGGCGACATCATCCGACAAAGCATTAAAGAAGACAAAAACTGGAAAATCTCTTATACGGGAGTTTTCTCGTTTGCATATTGAAAATATAAAAGTGAAAGAACAAGTAGAACCGAAGGTGGCCTCCGTAATTAGCATACCTCCTCCGCAAAAAGCTGAAGTGTGTTTTGAGAGGTCTGAGGAACTAAAGGAGGAGTTAGTTCTGGAAGAAACCACAATTCAGGAGGAATCATCAGAGAAAGGATTTCCGTATTTGTACAGCATTTTAGAACTTCCGTTAGATAGAAACAAACTTCAGGACATTAGCTTTAACGAAACACTCTTAATAAGCTACGACCTGTATGGTGAGGACGATAAAACTGAAGAGTGCGAATGTAGGCCAGTATACCACAAATCAGAGCTATTTGACCCGCGTGGGGTGCAGGAAATGGGAGGAATGTGTTTGAGCATTGAAACTGCTTCTTGCAAATTAATTACCTGTTGTACCACACAGTTCTCCTGTTTGGGAACTGCAGGCGCTAGCCGATTACTTTCTATAGTTGACAACGGCTTTAACCTTATCGAAGAGAAAAAAACGGAATGGCATTGTACACATGAAAACAAAATTGTAAGATGGTAACAAATGCAATTTTGCAGGGATTTTTGAAAATATTTCTTTTAGGAAAAGTCTCTGCATGTTGCGAAAGACGGACCAGGATACGTTGCATTTCGCACCGAAGAATTAGACGGAGAGGTTGTCCGTCACCGAGGAGATATTAATTTCAAGGAAAACGGAGATCTGCTTCTGGATGGTGGTACGTTTGCTCTTATGCGCTACTTAATTATTACTAATTTCGTGGGAGAATTCGAAACATGGTCCATACATATAACAGGTAATCCTGGATGGCGCTAGAACGAAATTATTCTTGAGACTTTGTAGGAGACATATGCCGATGTAAATTCTTAGTAGGAAAGAAGAAAGTCCTCTACATAAATGATGCACCTTACCTAACTATCAGAATAAAAAAAGAACTTTTCAGACGAGGAAGATATCCCGACATTTCTAAAACATACTTCCTACCAACAGGACATTTGGTACGACACCGGTGGAGAGGTTGTAGATATTTCTTCCACATAAATCCTATGGGAAATATTCCACCAGTGGTGATGCGTAGCAACTTAGAGGCTGAGTGGAAGGAGGACATTATTTTAGTTTCACGTTACTTGGATGAGAAACAAAAGCGACGCTCTGAGATTCAAACTTATTTAGGGGACAATCCTGAAATCAAGAGCATTTTACAGGACTACATGCTCTGTTTGCTGCAATTGAAGCCAGAAAATATTTTGGAATTCTCTATTGAATACTTTACAAATTTATTCAGGGAATAATTGATATTAAGCAAGTTGCAAATTTATGCTTTCGAAAATAAATAAAATACCACATTATTGCAGATTATTATTTTTTAGAGTTTAAACTTGAAGTAAATTAAAATATTATTTTCTGTAAAACTAATCTATTTTTTCTGAACATATAAATAAAACAAATAGAGAAATTGCCAAAAGAATCAACAGAAGTGTTGATGTAGTTGACAGATTCCTTAAAGGTCCGGAAAATTATAGAAAAAGGAAGAACAAAAAAGGCAACAACATAATAGCCTCAAATTCATCAAAAATGACGAGACAAATAAGGGAGGAAGCTGTACATTTGCCAGTATTTGGACTGTTTGTCGCATTCTGAAGAGTTCTCCATTTGACCGAGAGATATAAAGAAATTAGACTTAATTTTGCTCGAGCACACATGACATGAAGCGATGATTGGAGACGTGTAATTTTTATAGACGAGAAACGCTTCACCTTAGATGGACCTGATGGTTCCATTATCTGCGGAAAGAAGAAACTTTCCCCATTGCGTTGTCACCACAGGGAAGGAGGTCTAATGATTTAGGGAGTCATTTCTTACAATGGTCCTGTTCAAATCGGATTTATCAATGGATGACAAACAAGTAACGACACACATTGAGTGACGCCAAACCATACATAATTGAAAAGGAGATACGGAATGGATTTTCCAGCACGATCATGTTGCAGTGCACACAGCTGGAGCGGTTGAAGGATGGTTTGAATAGCAAAATGTAAGAATTTTAGATTAGCCATCCATATCTCCACACCTGAATATTATGGAAAATATATGGGAACGGCTAACAAGGAAAATTTATGGATCTGGAGTACAGTTTACAACTTTAGAAGACCTACAAACAGCAATAACAACGGCTTGAACTTAGGTGTCCGTAAATATTTTAAGAAATTTATATAACTCCATAACACATAGGATTTTCGAAATTATACGCCAAAACGGTGGAAGTACAAATTATTAAATTAATTAAAAGAGTACATAAATTTGTGTTAACTTCAATTTACCTTTGTAACAAGAATTCTTCATGATCTTTTTGTAAACTCTAACAAGGAAAGAAGATATAATTGGTTTAGACCAATTATGTTATACCCTAGACGTAGGGAAGAAAAGAAAATAATGCGTTTGTAGTTAATTGTCCGCGGCTACTTATTCTTGCATATTCGCAGCTGACCTTCAAATCTATAAGCAGTCCTACTATTCGTAACCTGTCGACGCACTCTTTAGCTTTAATTTGCCATTCCATGAATATTCCGTTGACCTCTAGTAAACTTGTCCGCCATTTGGACTCGCCATTTTGAATCTCCAAAATTTGACTCCAGATTCGAAATCAGCGACCTCCAAAAATACATATGAACTTATTTTCATAATGATCGAGAAACTCTTAAAAGAGTTATCATTTACAACCGCCATTTTGCCAATATTACATTGACATTCAGAAAATCTTGTCCACCATATTGGATCCGCCATTTTGAATTTAAGAAATCCGACTCTGGATTCGCAATCAGCGACCTCGAAAACGTATATATGCATATTTTCATGACGATAGCAAGAACTTTTACATTTCCGGCTTTAAAAAATAAAACTTTCATGTGGCAACCCTCTGAAATAGTTGGCTGATTTGGTTCATTTTCTCCTAAGATATTTAGGTTTTACTAAAGTACCGAATTTTATCCATCTGCTTCGAAGCGTCCTCGTTTTAGAAGAACAATATCGATTTTTTGTTTGATCTACCTGTAGTTTTCATATGGCAACACCATGAAGGTCAAAGTGGCCCATTTACAAACTTGATATTTCAATCTTAATGAGGTATCTATGTACCAAATTTAAACTCTTGAGCTTAAGGCGTTCTCGAGTTAACGCGCGGACGGACAGACTGACGGACATCTATTACACGACCTCTTTTCTTTTCCCATTAATGGCCATATAGTTTATTTCTGTGTATCATGAATATTTTTATGCGTTACAAACATTTCAGGTAAAAGACATAAAAATTATATATGATACATCAGATGCGTCTGAAAACTTCACATCGTAATTAGGAATTTCCAGTTCTTCAATATAACAAACATGCAGTTTCTAGGAATCCTTTATTTTTACAATATTAGAAATCCCAAACCCGCCTACAATCAGTGCCGCACAGTGTATATTTTTTATAGCATTATTTCATTTTAAGGTGCGCAGTATTTTGCATTATTTTGGAAACGAGATAATGACTTATGGCGTTATTCATATATTCTCATTGCAAGTCCCCCATGTTCACGAACAAACTATAGCAATTTTTGAATGGCAGTATGAGCTTGCTGTGGGAAAACGCTGTATGAGTTGAGAAGATTACTAACTAGCTTAGAAGAAAAAAGGAGAAATTATCAAAAACTTTGATGATGAAAGACGCGTTTTTATTGCAGATGAAGCTTAACAAATTCCTAAGGTGCAAGAAGAGAATCGCTGTAGTTATAAGTGAAGACAAAACAAGGTTTATGGTACGAAATCGGTAGATATAGTAGCCATCAAGTAAGATCAATTTGGGTCAGGTCTGAGAGTGAGCCCAAAATATCTGGGTCCATTCCAGGTATGCAAAGTCAAAGGAATAAAAATTACGTTGTCGCAAAAGCAGGGATTTATAAATTACTACTTCTAGTAGCGCCGAAAGCTTTGTTTGGTTCGATAGCGATTTCAACGAAAGACGCTGCGGTGTTGGTTGGAGGTTGGAGGTTGGAGGATATTGTACACGAAAGCCCAACCGCTGGTAAAAATGCAGCTATGTAATGCGAAGTCCAATAAGTCATTACAATTCACTAAGAAATAGATCTGGGCAATACAATAAAAACCGGACAAGTGCGAGTTGAACTCGCGTGGGTAGGGTTCCGTACGATGAATATATTATCTACCATGCTTTTTTTAAATCTAACCCAAATTTGTTTGAAAAATTATGTATGGTACCAGATTATAGAGGAAAATTGCTGGATATATTGTCTATTGTTGAATTTTGTCTTGTCGTATATTCTTGAGTACTTGGACTGAGGCCAAGGATAGAAGGTATTCTGATATTTCATTTTTTGATTTGTTACGCACAATATTGAGAGATTTACCATGTTATTTTAAGACCATAGATAGACCTATAAGAAGGTTTTCCTGTAATCTATAAGTAAAGAACTATTTTCAGCATTTTTGATCAAAATTTTGGGCTCAGTAGTTTCGGAGATAACGAGGGGGAGGGAATGGTCAATTTGCATCTATTTTCTTAAATAACTTTAAAACTATTTATTTTAAAATTATAAAAAAATATATTTGAGACAATATAAAAAATAGATTTCATTTGATACGTCACCTGTACTGTGTGACGCAAAACTTTTTTTTTAAATTTTCTAATTTGGCCCCCAAAAGTATCCCCCATATTCAAAATTTATTTATTTACATTACACGTCCGTGTTTGGGTCATAGAAGTTCATGTGTGTACCAAATTTCAACTTAATGTGACAGACGGACATACAGACAGAGACACGAGTGATCCTGTAAGGGTTCGTTTTTTCATTCGGACGTACGGAGCCCTAAAAAGGACTTAAGTAAGTACTAATGTAATTATACTGTCATTTCTTAAGACATATTAAATACTTTTCAAATCCCCTACTTTAGTACTTGGAATATAAGTGCTGGCTTCTTTTTACATGCACTTAAGACTTAACTTTGTACTTAAGTACCAAGGCCTGTACTTAAGCATTTCTGAGTCTATTAAGTACCTACATATGCCTGTACGAGCCTTTCAATTCGCCGTAACATACGAAGCACCTCTTCAACGTCATCTAGTGCGAACCACCTCAATGTAAGCCTTGCCGCCTTTCTAGTACTATCCGGATTTCACAAAATTTCTAGAAAATTTTTATTTACCCTTAGTCGGATTTGCACTTTGATGAGAAGTGATAGTTTTTACTCTATGTGTAACAGCGGCGTTTAGGATGTTATAGTTTTCAGGAGGTACTTGTGCTTTTCTTATATTAATACCGACTAAACTTTATACTCCTCTTTACAATACTGTCAACATACGAAGATTGGAAAAAGTACTTAAAGAAGTACTCAGTAGTTTTTATTAGTACTTAGTCGCAAGTATTTTTATACATACATGCAGTATTTGTATTTACTCTAAAGTGCTCAGGCCTTCGATACTTGTGTTTGTAATTAAGTGCTCTTAGTTTTTGTAAAGAAATAAATAAATTAATTTAGCATCAGAATCGTGAACATGAAATAGATATAAAAATCTTAAAATCCCAAAAAATAGCTGGAAGTATCTCCCACTTGTACAATTAAAACAGTTTAATAACTACTGAAAAACTCACTTTCTCCAATAATAAATTACAAATTTGAATGGCTACGTCAACACTGGTCATCATTGCCCTTTTGTGATTTAAGATTAAATAATACATTTCAATGAGAATTAAATGAATGAATAAATTTTTTAATTTCCATTTATTTGTCGTACTTTATATTTTATCAATATTTATATTTCAGAGGATCAATTTTCTGGAAAAAATCAATTCCTAACACTGGTGGTAAAATGTTCAGTTTTGCGATGAGAAATATTGCTTTTCTATACAAAATCAATTAAACTAGGAAAAGAGCAAAAGACCCGGAGCAAACTAAGTGGTGAAATCAACCAAAGCGGTGGAAGACACCCAAACGGGTAAGCTGGAAAATTACGAGACATCACAAGGTTAACAAAGGAGAAAGTTTGATGGGTAAAAGTTATTTAGAAGTTTGATAAAGTTCCTTCGACTGGCGATTACTGTCACCATAACATTTTTCTGTGTTTTATTACAAAAGTAAATTGGCTTGGGAGATTTTTTATTTTTAGGAATAAGCACATAAGTTGAAAGCAACTTTTTTGTGAAAATTGCGCTTAGATAACCTTGACAAACTTGTTCAGTACTTTAAGCCAAACATTCTTTTAACCTCAGAATGTTCACCTTAAAATTTTTAAGTACTGTATTTTAGCAAAATATTTTGTTATGCAATGAGTCGACCACTGCAAAATTTTAAAAATTATTTTTTAATTGAGAGTATAGCTAAAATATAAGGTTATGTGATATTTATGAAACGTTCTATGTTTGCTTTTCTTATCTTTATTGAAAGGTCTGATTCAACTGTTTTGCCTCTAATAATGTTGAGTACTTCTATGAAACATTAACCAATATTATCTGGTTCGGAATGTACGCGTTTATCCTACATATTAC
>QYTT01084167.1:16956-27051 GCA_006980735.1 Dasypogon diadema
GAGTTCACTACTACATACCTATGAAACTGACAATATGAACACAAAATACCTACCACTACAACTACAAAACTCTAAATTCATGTTTTATTTGCTGCATTTTCAGGGTTGAACCCTGGCTTACCCTGAAAGTGAAAATGAAATTCAACATAAGCCAAACATTCTTTTAACCTCAGAATATTCGGCTTAAAATTTTTAAGTACTGTATTTTAGCAAAATATTTTGTTATGCAATGAGTCGGCCACTGCAAAATTTTAAAAATTATTTTTTAATTGAGAGTATAGCTAAAATATAAGGTTATGTGATATTTATGAAACGTTCTATGTTTGCTTTTCTTATCTTTATTGAAAGGTCTGATTCAACTGTTTTGCCTCTAATAATGTTGAGTACTTCTATGAAACATTAACCAATATTATCTGGTTCGGAATGTACGCGTTTATCCTACATATTACAAAAATGCTAGGCTAAAAAAGAACTTATGGTTACTGAGGATTGCAGGAGGACAATGAGGGTCTTTGGGGCCTACAAGGTCTTAAAAGTTCTTGCGAACCTCGACGTGTCTAAAGCCTCTGGACCTGATGGTATCTCATTTCTGCTTCTAAAGAGCTGCGTCTCTACCCTGGCTAAACCTCTGAGGAAAATATTTCATTTATCATACCCAAAAGATATTTATGCAAACTTTCTCATGTTCAATTAATTCCTAAAAGGAAAGAGGCATCCGATCCCTCTAACTGCAGACCAATGGCAATCACTTTGATTCTAGCGAAGATTTTGAAACTCTTATTAGCGCTGTTAAAATACCTCGAGACTTTCCACCTAATACATGGCCGCCATTATGTGTTTGGCTTTAGACACTCAACTGGCGACTTGATAATGTTGGCATTATTGCCTCCATATCTTTGATGAATCGGGAGTTGTTGCGTTGGATATCTCGAAGGTCTTTCACAGAGTCTGGCATTCTGCCCTTTTACCCAAACTTCCAGCATTTGGTCTTCACCCTTCTGTTCTCTTATCTGAAGTGAAAGTTTCCTTTCTGACTATTAGATATGTATTACTTTGCTGTAATGCTTAGAACATCAATGCCAGGGTGCCTCAGGGCTCTGTAGTGTCCTCACTCTCGTTCTGCTCTTCTATACTATCCCTTATCACCAATCCAATTCACAGTTTGGCAGATAACAGTACCCTTGATTTCGTGTAATCGTTCGAATCATTATATAATTATTAAAATTATGGAGTTCAATGCATCCAAAATCCAAAGTTGTCTGACTTCCATTAAAAGAACCTCTAATCCCGCTCCATCTCTTTTCGTCAAGGGGGTGAGCATTTCAAATTCTTCTAACTTGAACATCTTGGAGTCCAGGTATCCAGCAATCTTAGTCTGATCGATCACATTTTTGCTATTGCAAAGAATACGATGAAGTGCCTGGGCTTCCTGCATCGTTACAAGAAATACTTTACCCCATACGAACTAGCGCTCATATATCAGACTCATATCAGATTCAAACTAGAATTTAATTCGCATCCTTGGGCAGGGGCAGGACGTACTGTGTTGTATACGTTGGACAAAGTCCAGAAAAGCTTTCAAGCTCATTGGCGATGATATGATTACTTTTAAAATCGATTCCCTGGAGCACAAAAGCAATTCCGCTCTTTTATAGCTATACTTTAATGGAGATTGCTCTCACAAAATACCTGGTTTGATTTCTTATTGATTAATACCTATGCGTGATACTTTCGCTTCGAACCGTCTTAACTCTTCCGTCCTCGAGACAAGATCAGGTAGAACAATGACGTTCCGAGAATCTTTCTTGAGCCAAATTATTCGAATGTGGAACAGGCTACCATCTTCTGTTTTCCCCCAGGACTTCAGGCCGCAGCTATTCAAGCACAATGTGCACCGATATCTTCACTCGACGTCCTAATCCCTTTTCTCTCCTTCCTATTTTCCTTCCTGCCAAGGCTGTCCTGTAGCATCATAGAGTATCCCCCGAGCTTTGGTTTCACCATACAAAAGAGCATGATTGCTTTCAGGTAAATTTTGTTTATAAATATTTTTTATTTTTCAAAAAGAAATATTCTTTCAACCCACCTTCAAAAGTAAGTCTGTTGTAATTGTTTTTGCCTGCGAAGTATGAGATCTACAATTAACTTGAGGTAAACTTTGATTTTTTCGGTTGAGGTTGTAATTCTTCTTTGGTTATTTTTGTTGCAATCCTAAAAACTGTAAGCAGCATCCTTTTTGGATGAAAATTTGTTTTGGCAATCATTGCTTTAACCAGTCAATTTTATCATACAATTTTATCACACCTGGGCAATATTGAAATAAATATTTATTGATTGTTTGTATTTATTTCGTTATTTTTTTCATCGAATTACAAATAATGAATAACAAATAACAGCAAAATTACTTTGCAAATTGCAAAGACTTGTTCTGTAAGAGAAATAAACATAATTTCACTTTATTATTTGTTATGCACAGAACTAATTACCTGCTGATTGGAAAGACCTACAATCATACAATCAATTACAATTGTAGGCTACAGTAAAATCTCTTCAGGCTTCCGATAATTAGTGCTGTGTGTTGTTACGTGAAAAATCAAGTCCATAAAATTATTATAATACATTTGGAAAATATTTTTTTAAAATATGGATATTCAGTTTTTGGTTTCCTGATATTCAAAGGCTGTAAATGCCCATTTTATGAGACATGGTAGTTCATCTTGCAACGAAAAAGAAGAGGGTAAGGGGTGTTCCAGTTCCATCAACTGAATAACATTTTTTTGCATCTTCAATGGACAATAAAATCTATATCTGTATCTACAACGTCAAATAAAACGTAACTAACAATTATGAGTACCTATTATATTCGCAGTAGTACACGGATCCAAAACCGCCAGGACTATAAAACACAAGTTATGAAGTAGAATTTAGTCTCAGACGAGAACTGCTTTTTAAAAAATCGCTTTTACGATCGGAAGTCAAAGTAGTTATCGGTCTGCTTTGACTACAATCAAAATGCATTCCTCTTCAAAATCTGGTTTTTAGTTTTTACTCATTACTTGCAACGGCAATGAAATGCATCGTAAATCGCCGAACATATTCATCGCTACCTGTTTGTTACAAGCAATTTGCCTCTTCTTTTATCAATAACCTTGAAGTTCTTAAATTTGATAGGCTTACATACCTTGTAGGCAATCATAATCATTACCGGCCAGCCTCATTTTTATCCATCCAGATCAAGTTCAAGTTCAAGAAACTCCAACAATTAAACTAGTTAGCTCGTTTACCATCGACTTCAAAGATGATGCATTATTTGGCCTTCAATCGTAGCAGACAATCAGTCACCATAATTATCCAACGGCGCTTTCTTAATTGTCCAGTCCAGCCCATAATTATCCGAGGGCGCATTCTTGCCTGAGCATCCGATAACTATTAGCCGACACATTCTTAGTTGAGCACCCGGCGGACGTTGCACTAATTAACTCCCATTAATTACCGGGCGTACATTACAGCGAGGAAGCTTTCTTACCTATGCACTTGGCTCTCTGGGGCGCAGTCATTGATTACTGACGCGTGAGTAGAGATATGTCACCTCGTTAACACTTAATTAATACACCCCATAATTAAAAAATTACATAACACTACGCCCCCTCAATCAGCATAAATAATGAGTTCACACCAAACCGCCGGTAGGTACATTGGAAATACTTTTGGGATCAGTTTTCTACGATTAATACATCGGGCTGCTAATATCACAAATGCAAAAATCAATTTACTTTGGATTATTTAATTGTATAAATTGCTTTATAACTGTGTGATTAATTGTACAGTGATAATTGACTAAATTTATAATTTTGTATAAATAAATATAAAATTAAATTAAACAAAGGAATATATTCTATATTTCATATGGAGAAACACGTGGGACGTGACCCCGTTTTACAGGACGACAAAGGAACTGTGGGGCCCCCAAATGCCTGCTCAACATCTAAACTTCTCTGATTAAACAAACCATCATTAAAGTTACTGATTTCAATTCTGACGGGACATCGTTTCCTAAGGGCACACCAACACAGTATCGGTCGCTCAAGCGATCCCGACTGTAGGTGTTACGGGGAGGAAACGGAGACAGTGACGCACTTTCTGTGCCACTGTCCATCACTCTCGGTGAAAAGATTCAGACACGTTGGACACCACTTCCTGGATGAACTGTATCAGGCCGACGGAAAGAGGTGTTGACCTAGTGGCTGAAGTATTAACAAACTCCGTCCCGCTTATTAAACATTCTCATGGAACAATGGGTCTAGAAATAGCCTGAGTTCTTGAGACTCCTTACTATGATCCTGTGTCGGAAGGGATTCAATGGAGTGGCATGGCCCCGGAGAACTAGTGCCGAAAAAAGCGAAGGTCACACAAAGCACCATAAAGGTCGTGGCAACAATTTTCTGAGATACTGAAGGTATTCTGCTGCTGGACTTCAAGGAAGGTAATACCGTTGTAAATGCCACATCTTATTCTGAACTTTTACGAAAGTTGTCAAGAAAAGGAAAGAAAAACTGTCCCGCAAAATAATGCTCTTACACGATAATGCGCTCGTATACATTGCTGCTATTTCAAAGGCTGCTGTTAAGGAATGCGGCTTCGAGGAATTGCATCATCCACCTTACAGTTTAGATTTGTCTGAAAATGAGTATTTTTTATTTGCCAAAATAAAATCAGATTTGTGGGGAAGGATGGATTCAAAAAGTTCTCCTATAATAGTTATTAAATACTATTTCATACTACGATCTGAAGGGGCTGAAGTATTCTGACTCGGCCTTAAGCGCGTACACTTGTGAAAGATGGTTTGCCATCTTCCGTTCCGGAGAATTTAACCTCCAAGGTACTCCCCTCTGTGGACGGACACACGTTGTTGAGAACGACCACCTGCTGGCTGCAGTGAGAATGACTGACACTTGATGACTTAAGAAATTGCTGAACGCTTCGACATTCATCACAAAACCATTGCCGACCGATTAAAGAAACTTGACATGGTGAAAAAAAAACGCACGAACTGACTGAGAAGAACATTGTGGACAGGATTTTGGTGTGTGAGTCTCTCCTGAAGTGGAACTCCCTGGATCGATTCCTGTAGCGGATCATTACGGGTGATGAGGAATGGGTTGTTTACACAACACCCTTCACAAACAGTAGCCAAACCCGGCTTGCATCTGCACAAGGTGATGCTTAACGTTTGGTGGGACTACATAGGGGTGTTGTTTTTTGAGCTACTCCCAGATGGCCGAACAGTTGCGCGATGCAGTGCGGGATAAGCGTCCAGCATTGTGGAATAGGAAGAAGGTGCTCTTCCACCACGACAACGCCTGATCAAACGTCTCTTTGGTCACTAAGGAAAACTTGCAAAGCTTTGGTTGGGAAGTAATGCAACACCCACCATACTTGCCGGATATCGCACCCCTCGGCTCGCTGCAAAACAATCTTGACGGTCAACGGTTCGATTCAATAGAAGCTCTCCAAAATTACCTTGCCAATATTTTCGCCCCCAAATCCTAAGAGTATTACGAGAGCGGCATCATGGCCTTACCTGAGCGTTGGCAAAAAAATTATAGATTTAGACGGTCAATACATTGTTGATTAATAAAATTGTTTTAAATGCTGATTTGCTCTTTGAACTTTGCTTTAAAAATCCACAGAACTTTTTCTCCAACCCAATAGATAATACAAATCACCAGAATACTTTTTTATGTTAAAACATTCATAAGAGATACTAATATAAAAACACCATTGAACTTGACTGTTTTTCACTAATCAAAATCAAAATCTATCGTTATTGGAACAAAATCTTTACTGGGTTAACAAAACCGGCTATTAAATATTAAAATAAAATTATAAATGTAATTTACTTCAATTTCGTTTTATGTTTAACAACATGTCCCAAAAGCTCTCGGTATCTAACAATAAAAAAGATGAAAGCTTGAGTTACATGATTTCTTTTAAATCAGGTGTTTGTCTCAGCCTTTCCAATTGATCAAATCCCACTTTTCACTCCCCTTCTGTCCATCACCATCATTGTCAGTAAATTAGATGTATTGTTCATTTATAATTGAAATTTGCAAGGTCAGGTGAAATTGATTGCAAATTAATATATTGAAAAGATCAACCTTTTCTATTTGCTCAAGGACATCAGAAATCTCAACAGCTGAGGTAGTATTGAATTAATCTGTCTTGAACAACAAACGCATACTGAGAATCACGTAATAAATTTCTCTCCTCTATTCAAACTTTGAATTAAGCCTCACCCGACCATATCAGGAAAGTTTTCTAGGAAGTTAGGCCGTAGATTCAATATCTCATTTGGTACAGAAATCCCAGGGGTGAGATATTCGGGTAAGCTGGAAAATTTCACACTTCCAATTTGCCCGCGCCCTTAAGCGAAACCACTTGAGGTATCGGGTAACACTGTGAAAATTAAGGAATTGGCATGCGGCAGGAGGTAAGACGATTCTGCCAGGAAACGCTAGTTGGATTCATGGCCCAACCGAGATTTATTCTCATTAAAATAAATTGTCTACAGCAGATACTGATTTAACTGAAATCAGAGCTCCTTCACAGCAGATTGGATTACATGCTAAGTATGATTAGTGACATTTCGAAGGCTAGGGAATACATGCAAAATAAATGCTGAGGGATTACTGCGGTAATTTAATATTTGATTGGATTTGCTATTTTGGGTAAGTTTGAGGGCTGTTAACATTTGTCATATAAATATTTGAATTTTAGGTGAGTAAAGAATGCATTTAACTTTGGGCATTGCAGAGTGCTGAGACACGGTTTTCCACTTAACAATTCCGTCTGTTGTAAGGCAGAATTTTTTTTGAAAAATTCAGCAATTGAAGTATTGGCGTCTTGGCATCCCTTGGTCCATATAAATTTTTCATTTGAGGCAAGGTTCATAATAAAGCGACGATAGTAGTTGCAAAATTGCACAAATCGTCGCACTTGATCTGTATCTGTTGGTACTGGGTAGTTCTCGATAACCGAAAATTTCAGACGGAATTCCTTCACTCGAAATTTTATAACCCAGAAATGTAACTGAGGTTTGTGAAATTGAGCATTTGTGGGGATTTAATACCTTTGAGAGGTTCTTATTGTGATGCGCTAACGAATAGCCGTAGATTATAAGGTCATGAATGTATAGGAAAGCCGTTTCAGGGGACAAACCCGCCATTGCAATAGTCATCATTCGCTGGAAACTAATGTCGCTTAAACCCAAGGGAAATCGTTTATATATAAATAATGTCCTTTATCCTTTGAAAATGCGGTCAATTCCCTGGAAGATTTTTCAATTTCAATTTGGTGAAAGCCACTTTTCATATCACAGATTGTAAAATATTTGGCTCTACTTAGCAGGTCCAAAATTTCTTCGATTCTTAGGAAGTTAAGTTGTTTGTAATCGACGACAAATCACCATCTTTTATTCGGATCATTACTCTTTTTGGTCACTAGCAATAACGCAGAGTTGTAAGGTGAAATGGATGGTTCGATTATGTCGTCATTAAGCATTTCTCTAACTTGTTTTTCGATTTCTGCCTTATGAGTTTGTGGAAGACGATAGTTTTTTATGTACGGGTGGAGTCATTAGAAGTTCGTATTTCTTACTTGTAGAAATTATTAGTGCAAAACTTATCACCGTATCGTTGTATTCTGAACAGATTTTGGAAATAATATCTTTAGAACTTTAAGTTATCGAAGTTATCAAGTCTTAGTTCATTCAGAAACGTTTCGATTCTTTCGTTATTAATATTGAATTTATTTGAAACTGGGTAATTTTTTGAAGCATGAAACGTAAAAATTGGATAGAGGTTGGGAGTCTGGGTTAAAGTTTTCGATAATTACATTGTACGGATTTATATTAATGA
Organism: Dasypogon diadema; assembly: GCA_006980735.1. NCBI lineage: Eukaryota > Metazoa > Arthropoda > Insecta > Diptera > Asilidae > Dasypogon > Dasypogon diadema. The sequence continues at coordinate 24,873 of QYTT01084167.1, forward strand.
ATCTTATATATGGACTTTTATGTGATAGAATCGTATTTGCGCCAGTTTTAATTGCCTGCGCTTCTATAAATATATCGTCGTCGGGTAAAATATTTACTCTTCTAACTACTTCACTTTTTGTATTTTTCTGAAAAAGGAATTCTATTTCACCTTGGGGTATACGAACTGTGAGTAAATAAGTGTTATAATAAATAACGTATTTAAATTTGTCAAGAAAATCGCGTCCCAATGTTTTGAGCTACAACCCTTCAGGCAAAAACAACCCCAACAACGAGATGCTGTGACTATAAATGCTCACATAACAATAAATACTTCCTCCTAGTCTATTGTCATTGAGAAATAAATTGCTGGCGGTCAAACGAATGGTGCTTCCTCGGTATGGGATGACTTTCAGTATAAGGGTAGCAGCTCAAAATTTCAGCAGTGGAGACAAAAATGCTGGTGACCTTTAGATAGCTTCCAGCTCAACTTCATTCGCATTTTCTAATTTGAGTAGAGTCACTGAAGTCTTATCATCGGCTGATTAGAATTTATAAGGAAGGGTTGTGGATCAATATATTTTGTAAATTTATTTTACATGTTCCTAAAGCTTTTAATTAGCTCAAAATTATTGTTTACTCGTTTCTCGTCTAATTCACTGTATAGTGTAGTGGGGGTGCTTGCTTAACGTCAAGATGGTACCCCCATTTTTAAACCTCAAGCTCAAAATATTTCATTTTCGCTCAAAATTAGTTCAAACGTCTTTACGGACATCCATTTTGATTATATGCAGAGGCTAATCTGATGTTGTGCTTTTGCTGATTGCCCAAGTGATTTTGGTGACTATACTTCTAAAATTGTAGGGACTTCTTGCAGTATCCTTTTATTTTGTTATAAAAGTTTAGACCATAGTATGAGTTAGACTAACTTTCTGGCCTGTTACTATCTTGGTGAAAGTGTTGATATTGCTTATAATTGAGCCGCTTATTTTAAAAGTGGCATAAGTCAGTTTTTTTCAGTTTTAGTAAAAATCGAGATATAAGTATAATTTAAGTAATTTGAAGTATTTTTCCGATGAGATTGCAAAAGCTGATTATGCCACAAAAAAAATAAACGCCTCAATTATAGGAGTGTTTCTTATGGGAACTTCGAGAAGAAAACTTTGTTTTATTTCTTCTTAGGTTTCTTACGAAGAAATTTCTTTCTTTTTTCTTTTTCCTTTTTGAAATTTGCTTCTGTCACTAGTGAAGTTTTTACGGCATTCGCTAGATCAGTTGGGTTCGCTGCTAGAACTACTACGTATACGTATCTTACGATTTATTCCAGCTTTAAAGGCGAATAAGGCATATTATTTATTTATATTTGAAATAATAATCTATGAGACTCAGATTGATCTGTTATCTGTAAATCTGTAAATTGTGCTGAAAACAGGTCTATTTGGGCAAAACACGCATTTACTGATATATTATTTTGTCTTAAATTTTTCATTTTACTACGTAATTGTGAGCTTAGGGGCAAAGCGAGAAATTATCGTGGATTTTAAAGTATCAAAATTAGTGGACTTTACTTCTAAGTTAATTTTTATTTTTGCTACTCCTTATTTTTACCTTTCATATAAAATTTAAAAGAATAGATTGCCTAGTTTCGTTTAACATCGAATTATCGTCTAGAAAATCCCTAACGCAATTTGAATCTTCATTAAATTCTGGGATAATAATTACTCCAGTTTTTAGATCATAATCTACGTCTAACATTTTGCTGATTTGCTTTTGGTTTAATTCCTTGATTAACTTGAGTTTTATCTAGTTTTTCTCGAGATTGTTGAATATCTTTAGGAAATTTTTGACTATATTCACTTTACTTTCGTAAAATTTTGAAATCTACTTTATTTACCAGTAAATAAAACATATTTTCAATCTGATTTAATTTTTGAAGTTTCTTTTGATCAGGCTCAAGAAATTTTGGTCTATTTCCATCCTTTCTTAAATTAGTTAATATTTTGGGCACTTGCTTGTCTATTTGAAACAACTGATTTTCCATATATTTTTAAATAAGTTTTTGTTTGGGTTTTGACCACTATAAATTGAAAATTTAATATCGAAAGAAATTATTATATTAAATTATATGTATAAATATATATTACTAATGTACTTAAACTTTCTCCTTTTTTGTATTCGCTAATTGAGGAGCCTGGGTAACT
>QYTT01084168.1:0-21593 GCA_006980735.1 Dasypogon diadema
TTCTTTCACCGCTTCGATATTGGTTTGGTGAATGGTCCACAAACTGTGCTACTGTGGCAAGAAGCAGGTATTTATTATATGTTCGATGCCAAAGAACGAGATGGGATGGGAAGGAAGTGGACCAGGCTACTTTCGAGTGGGCTCGGTGATATGAAAAATAGTGGAGGAGCCTGTGTGACTTGGTACAGGCATATTAAAGATTTGGCGGATGTTTACGTAGCAAACGTTCAACTTAAACATCGTCGAGATGCCTACAGAATTGTGAAGGTGGAAATCTTAGAAGATACTGGTAAAGAAGAAGATTTCAATGAGTGGAAAGCGTTAGACCACAACAAATGGAGGATATTGGGGAAAATAAATCTCTGCGAAAAAAGTCATGATGAAGATATGTCTCGCGATAGCAAAGCTATGTGCATAGCTGTCGTTGCTGCGATTTTTAATAAAATACGTCCTTTGGAAGAATGGACACCTGCAACGGTTGACGAGATTTTAGATGTTGGTATAGAGCTCTATAAGCAATCTTTTTCTCTTGAAGAGGAAGAGGAAGAAGAATCATCCGAAAAATTTGGTTATGGAAATATTGTAAAAATTGCAGCAATTCTAGATCAACGTGTCCAACTTTTAGTTGAAGAATGTGTCATTGGTGGACGTATATTAGTACTAGACTCTGAAGAGGATATTGATCTAGGAAAAGGTTTCCACCTACATTCACTCACTTATATTGTAAACTTTGGATTTTCTTTCCAGGGTTGGCAAAGTTTTTTCAACATTATGAAACTGGGATCCTTTCTATTCGGGAATTCCTCATAGCCATTTGGTACTTCGACAAGTTTTACTATCTTTACTATCCGTATGAAAAAACTTATGGCAGGAATGAAGCTTGTATTTGTAGTGAGTACTAATTTGCATATGACTTGCTAAGTATTAAAATCTCAGAATAAAATCAAATTCAAATGGAAATTAAATTATCCCACTTCTGAAATATTAGGGATTAAGTAAATTCAGAGCGAAACAATCTAAAAATATCTCCCTTCCTTCGAGTTCAAGTTCTGCTTCGGCAGAATTGCCCTCGGTCACGATCTAGGGACAAACATTTTTTGTGAAATTATTTAAATATTATTTCCACAGCCTTAAACTATTCCTACATAAGAGGTCGTGGACTTTTCCTTCTCTCAATAAGGGGGCTTAGCTGCCTATGCGTTGGGATCGGTATAAGTTTATAACCCTGCGATGTTCAATCTGATACTCGAACTTATTTGCTCTTTTAATGAACTGTAGGATGACCGAGGTAACTTTTAACCAACAATTTCTTATCAAAACTCACAAAAGGTCCAAGGAGCTGCGCAAGAAGAGTTTAATACTTCTACAAGTCGCCAGGTGCTTTCACTGCTCGCCTTGTTACTCTTGAGTATTCTTAATAGAGACAATGACTAACAAAGCTCCAGATCCGATCAAGAGATATTCTCTTGGTGATAAAAAGTGTAAAAATTGTTGCTTCATTTACAAACAACTTCAATATATCTCTCGTTACAATATTCCAATAATAGTTGCAGGAACCAGCGATAGATTCCCTTTATTTGCCGATCATACTATGACAAAAGTTCTTTAAATATCAGCAGATTGGTATTCATCTGTTGACTACCGACAGCCTAAACAACAGCTCAAATATCAAAGAGGTTTACAATTTTCCTGCTTGCTACTGTCTATTCGAGAGAAATTAATGATGGGATACACTTCTACTTGAAAGTATTCACAGGAGGCAAGTAAACGTTCCCTGATTCCCAGAAGAATACGTCGACGTCGGTTTCCATATTAGTAACTAAGTCGTCAGTATGAATATTCATGGAAGAGGGTGAAAACTTAAAGCTTAGGTTAGGTTAAGTTAGAGTGGCAGCCACACTTGTACCGAGAAAATGGTCCATTGTGATACTACATCCCTAGGGCTGTTTTAAAGCAGAAAAACAGGAAGGAGGAGTTTGGAACCAGCCACAACAATTAATGAATGTTGCTAGTTCTCCTAACTCCTTATCTGCTACTTCCACTAATGAAGAAGTAGTATTCACATAGTGTGAGAAGTGCGTCTTCTGGGCTAGAAGGGAAACTCAATATTATATGAATGATAAGTTACACGTAGAGTAAAAACTGTCACCTCATCAAAGTGCAAATCCGAAAAGAGAAAATTTTAAATACAAATATAAAAACCCTTTACATTGCTAATTCGGAAGGCTTAGTAGAGAATCATATGATGCTATTTTTACGGTCGAGTTCAATGAGTGACAGGAAAACGGTGAAATCGACTAAGGATAAATAAAAATTTTTATATAACCTTCCGGGCTCCAAGAATGATCCTCGAGTGAAGTCCGGAAAGTACTAGAAAGCGGATAAGGCTTACATTGAGGGAACTAGTGCTGGATGACGTTGAAGAGGTACTTCGTATGTTACATGTTGCGGCGAATTGTAGGGCTCGTACAGGTATATGTAGGTTCTGTAGCACGTTTCCGAGAAGGCGTTGCAATCACGCCACTAGCAACGATAGGTTCTTTGTTTATTACTTTCTTCGTGAAATTACTCTCTTCGTCTTTGGACCTAGTCCTCTTCTCAGCAGCAAAACTTGCCCTTACTTGATCAGCTCCATGACAAGTTGAAGACCGTTGTTAAGGATATTTGCCCAATGTATCGTTTCTCTGTCCCGGTGTATTAAACTCGTAAACTCTTGACCCTCGAGCTTTTAGAGAGTCGTTTTCGTCTTATGCTAAACCTATTAGATCTGGGAAATCCAATCGGGATTCCTAAGGTTCTCATCGATATGACCCTAGAGATCATCAACTGCTACTGTGTCCCGTGCCTCTATCGCAAAAGGCAGAAGCCTACCAAGGGATCTTGTCAATAGGGGAAGATGTCTCTTGCGACCTTACTGTTATGCAGTATCTCCCTTATCAACCCTATTTGTATCCGTGACCTCACTGAAGCATCCTCAAATAATACATTTTGTTTTGAGACCGATATAAAGAACATCCGCTTTATATCTACGAGCTGTGTCAAAGGCACTCCCAACATCTAGAAATGCCTCCAGAATACATATCCTCCGCTCCATCCCGTAATTGTTTTATCTGCTTCTAGTGTCTTCTCCTTTCTGGTTAGTACGCACGTTGTAAAGCATTCACATATATCCTGACCAGGTGTTGAACAACCAGCTTATCTTTTCCATGCAATTTAGAACCTTTAAAAGATAGAAAGGGCGGTATCGTCGACTTTGAGGAATGTGAGATCAGAGCCTCTTCAGCGATTTCATCTGCAAACTACACGTCACTAGACAAGTGTATCGAAACAAGGGAAAAGAAATTCCCTTGTGAAATGTTGTATTCTTGATCGGGATAAAAAAAAAAGACAATAGGGGTCAATAGGGGCAATGTATTCCATCGCAAACTAGTTCCATCTTCTTAATGTAATCGTTCTTTAATTGTTTTTTTTTTCAGAGGAATACGATCCGGAAGTTTTCGGCTACGCTTTTGTACTAAGATTCAAGGATGTCCCGTCCATGACAAAGGAGCTTCTGAATATCTTCAGCATAAATCAAAATGACGAAGTAAAAATTCCTTATATTATTCCAGAAACTTCCTATTTATTTTTATCTTTCTAGTTTTGCATAGCGAACATTTTCGCTACGATGTTCAAAGCAGATGAAAAGCCACCATTGCACAATTATTCAGATTTTACGGAGAATGGAGCTATGCTTCGTCCATTCAAAGATGACTATCACGAAGGGCATGAATCTTTCTTTATCCGGGCAGATAAGCAAACATTAGCAAATGTTTTGGTTGCACTTGGTCTTGCTCACATAAATAGAGCTGCTTTATGGAATAAAGAGGATATCGTTGATATACTTCGAATTGGCGACAAAATATTCTGCAATGTAACGAATCAGTTAAAAGATTGCGGAGTGAAGGAATTCGAGCTGTCTTGGGATCACATTAAATTAGTTATTGGGTCGAACAACTTCACAGTGACGAGGAATGAGGGAAAGGGAATCTTTAAGCACCCACCACCCCAAGAGGAAGAGGGTATGATGTACATGATGGACGAAGAAGGAGAGGAAGTCTCAGTTCACACAGAAGAAGGAGAGGAAGTATTACCTGAAGAACTGCAAAAAGTTCTGGCTCCCTGGGAAAAGGAGGAAAAAGCCTTTGGCGTGTTGGACTCAGTTTTCTACAAGGCTGCAATATGGAAACAAGATGACTTGTATTTCATTTTTGATCCTAAAGCAAATAGTGAAACTGGATATCCTAGCCAACGTCGAATTGAGAAGGCCGTAGATGCCATAAAAGAAAGAAAGAAAAAGGAGGGCGGAGAGGAGGAGGAAGAAGAAGAAACAGTAGAAGAAGAACAGCGGAAAATAGAAGAGCCATCAAAAAAAGATTACAACGAAATTTCCAATGATGGTGCAGCATATGTTGCCTGGTTTTACAAATTTGACGCTTTTATTGAACATCTCTTATCAAAAGTGCCAGAGCAGTACCATCAGGAGAAATTCACAATAGATTTTATAACTCTAGCAAGTACATGGTCTCCGACCAGTGATCCTACTGGTCAGAATCGTCATAACTTTCATTACGTTCCAGAGGGACACACAATCATGCGAGCTACCATGTCTCAAAATGAACTTATGTTTCCAAACCGTACAAAACAGGAAGCTAGTAATGCAATTGTTGCTCTCGCTTTTGCTCTTATATCTACCTGTGATAGATGGAATTCGACCATTTTAGATATCATCCTAAAGTATGGGGATCGGCTCTATACCAAGAGTTTCAATCTATTAAAGCAAGAGGATCCAGAAACAGCGTGTCTCTCGGAAAAACTGCTGGTTGAGCATATGGCGCCAACCTTTAGTATTTACAAAATAAAGTTCGAGTTTCGAGTAGTGTCGAAATCTTCGGGTGGGGTTAATATGAACGATTTCAAAGAGCTTAAAAAAGCGATTGGAAAACTGGGGACCATTGAGGGAAATATTGGCGCTGCCATCAGACTAAAGGGAATCCTGAACACTATGTGGAGAAGTGGAAACTCAATTTACCTGTTTGATCCAAACGAAACTGATCCAAGTGGTTTTGTGGCAAAAACAGGATTTGCCAGCCTATCGAAATTCACTAGCCTGACATCTTTTTACGAATTCTTATCCAAAAAGTTTGGATGTCTTCCGGGAGTTAATACATTTGAAGCCTACATTGTTAGTTGTACCAAATTTAACGGCGAGGAGTGTACTATTTATTTTGTCTCTCCTTAGATTGAAATTTCTCATGCCCTTCCGTCTGGCATGCCCACTTCTGGTATCAACACACTTGGAAAGATGGAGCTAATGTCGAAATTAACTGAAAACGAGACAATGTTTGTGCCGATAGAGAATGGTATGAGGTTGCTGACCGGCTTTATGCCAGAACACAAAGTTCCTGTAATACTTCTCTGCCTTGCAACTATAATTCATAGTCGATTGCATTATGTTGAGGTGTGGATTGATAATGTAGTTGAGCAGGTAAGAATTTACCTCTCAACGAGTTGGTAAGTGTTCGCTGTTATTTTATTTTCTCCAAATGTTTTATTAAAATTTAATAATAAGTAATTTCTAGTTCCAAGCTCGATATATTGACATAAGTCGCAAGGCAAAAGGACATTTGTGTGAATTGACAACATTATTACTATACCCATGACAGTGGCCGAACGGGCTAAGACGCACGTCTGCAGACTTTCTCTCCTGTAGGCGTGCGTTCGAATCCTGTGATTTATTTGAGTGCCAGTGTTTGAGGCAGTTCTGCTGAAGAGAATTATACTTATGAAGTCATTCCATACCAAAAATTGTGGCCTACTTGCAACATTTGTCAGGTTAAAATTCCCAATCCCCACCAATTCTTTTTAACATCGCTAAGCATCCAGAATACACTCTTTAAGCTCCAGTCAGATAACAGCTTCACAGAAGCAAAGAATATACTTGCGGGATCTACCTTTTCTATGCAGAGGCAACAGAAACACTTTACCGATCTTTTTAATGATGTCCCTTAAAAAATTCTGGATCAGAACCTATTAACGGTCATATTGAGGGTGAGAAACTCAGGCTTTAGCTCTTTATTTAGTGTGGGGCAGGAAGCCACAATCCTCTGGTAAGGCCACCAGTTAATTTATTGCCCACTATTCATGTGTGCTCTGTTGCATTTCATCTGCTGCTTGGTTCTGAACAGACTTGATTTTACAGTATAGAAACTGAAAATCTTAAGTATTCAGTGGCTGTCTGACATTTTTATTTTTGCTCTTGGAAGACGCAACGTTCAATAGGAAGAATTTTCGCTCGAAAAATAAATGGTTGTCGGTACACATGGAAATCGAGAGAGATAACAGTTAGGACCAACGACACCTACCTTGACTCCTCTTTTCATTTTAATACAACTCGAAAAGTTTTCTCATATCGAATCTCCTAAGCACTACAAGATTTTATGATGTTTTCTTGCAGGTCGTTCAAAATCTCCATGTGTAGCACATGTAGGATCCGTGGTAAGTCTCCTGAAGGCTATCCGTTAATGCTACTTTTGCGTTTACTTCGATTTTGAGGATTCCATTAGAGTAGCCTTTAGACAAAAGTTTTTAAAGCTTAGTTACTGCGGGTGTTTCATTTATGCACTCACATATTTACGTTCAGTTTTCCTTAGTTCTTTGTTTTAGTTCCCCTATAATCGCCACCTGCGCCGCCAGTTGCCGAGTTGGTTGAGGCGTGCTGATTTATCTGGGCACCAGTGGTTGAAGCAATTTTACTGACGAGGATTGTAATTCCGAAGCCACTAGGATCACTTCAGCATATTACGTTCTTTCCTATTGTGTGGCCGCACTTTAGAAGCGTTCTACTGCCTGCTTTTGTTTTCTGGGTAGGTGAACTAAGGAAACTATCACTTCTCTGCTAACCCTGCTGCTAGATTGATCGAGCGCTTGGATTAGGTTAAAATCCACAATAATCTCTGAATTTCTGAACCCAACTTATTAAATACCTACACTAATTAATTTATATAGGGGGAAATAATGAAGAGAAAATAATTTAAAACTATCTTTCCTTTTAGATTTACTTTCTGGGTCAATATCTGCTCGGCAAAGCTAAATGCGAATTAGATAAGATAAAAGATGTGATCAAAGTGGACTTGGAAGAAATGATACCAAATTTCACTATAGATAATATTTTGGTCCATGTCAATATAAATAACGTAATGCAAGGCCCGCTCGGCCCAAATCCCGACGCAAACAATATTTATTTAAAAAATGCATTGCAAATATACTTTAGAGAGTGTACACACGCAATTGTAACGATTAATAGTGTTAGTTTTGCACTGTGGAAAGAAGCTGGGATATTTTATTTATTCCAAGATAACTCTAAAATAAATAAAAGGGCAACTATTACGACATCCCCACTCCTGGAAAATATGTATGAAATTATGATAAAAAATTTCGATGTGACAGATAAATCAAGTTGGTATGATATTAAAAATTGTAAGGTAACAACTATTCCGATAAAGGAAACCTGTCGACCCCAAAAGAAAGCACTAGTTGAGGGATGTGAAGAAGCAAATGAAGATCGATTATGTGCAAGAAAAGTTCCCAGCGACATAAGAGCTTATTGTGGAGAGTGCAATTATTGGGATTATATAACGAAAAAGCCTAGAAAGTCCAAGTTACGTAAGCCAAAAGTGAACAAGGATTACAAGTCGGTGTCTGATAATATAGATGTTCTGTCCGGGAAGATGCTTCTCGAAAGAATGCAGTTCTATAATGATGAGTCAAAATATCGCCCAGTAATTTTTTTTCATAGGAATATTTTTCTTAAAAATAAATTTTTTTTAACATTTGTAGAGTTTAACTGCATCGTGTCTAGTGGCTGCTGCAATGAACCTAATAAAAAAACCAGAGGATTGGACCTCTAAAACTATAGACTTAATTGTGAACTGTGGAGTTATTCTTTATATGGATACTGTTGCAGGTAGAAGATATTTGTTTATCGTTTAAAAATATGAAGAAAATATTGTTTAATGCTTATGTGTTAGGATTTATAATTTTCTACCTAAATTTCTTGTTAAATTTTCTAATCGCGAAATGCTCTAAAGTCGGGAAGACTGTTATTGTTTTATGATACCGAACAGCTCCATTGTTAAGATTCAGTTACAGTGGACGCAACGTAACATAAGCAAGCTGTGACAGAACACAACGTAAGCCACTTAAAACAGACTTAAAGGAATCGTTTTGTGTTAGTCTTTGACGAAAAAATTAGGAAATAACAAGGATTTAATAATTCCTTCGATATTTTTAACACTCTGAATCACGTACGCCACTATTTACTTGCCAAACATTACTCTGAACAACCTAATTTTATTGTAAACAAACTTTTGACATCTATCGTTACGTCTCGCTACGTCCAATTTCTGATTTTAAGAAACTTTACGTAACGTTGCGTTACGTTACGTCTATTGTACCCACTTATGAAGAAACACGTACTTTAGAAATCACTTTGACACGTGCTGTTTACGTTACGTTACGTCCATTGTAACTCTGCCTTTAACCCCCTTATATCTCAAACGTAGCGCCTTCGGATTGTCATTAGTTTCGATCAATTCAACATCTCTAAGCTGTTAAAAAATTCAAAATATTTGATGATATTCAGCACAGGCTTTTAAAAATGGTATCGACAACGTGGTTTCCAAATGGGAAAAGGTGATAACATTTCTAACATTCAATGCTCTGGTTATGTTGATCTGTAAATATAATAGAACACCGCCCTAATATTTTAATGAGTATCTAAAATTATAATTTTTTAAATTTATTTCTTGACATATTAAGGGTCTATCATTTTCGGTTTAGCTATGCGATACAAACGGTGGGTTAATAAAAAAATGCACCTTAATACCCCGCCTCCCCATCCTTGCTTTATGTGGTCTATACGTATATCCTATTCTAAGGGCCGATTCCAATCCAAGTCTTTGGCTTTGTCTTCATCTCGTTATAACAATTTGTGACGTCAGACCGAGACAACTTGGAGCTCGGCTAGTTTATATAACACTTTATCAAGTTAACCTTTGAGCTGACTTCATGCAAATTATGAATAGGTTTTATTCTAGAAAATGCATATTCTTTTGTATTATTTTTGATTTACCATAAGCTAATAGCTTTTGCAATTAAAACCAAACAATTCGAAGCAAAAATAATGTGTTATTGCCATCAATTCCTGCCTTATACTATGGGCACACATGTGGTTTCGATACCATGGTACTCGAATACCACATGGTATACTACATGTGTGTCACAAGCCCAATTCTCGTCAGTAGAATTGCCTCAAACACCCAGATTTGAACACACGCCAACAGAGGAGGAAGAAAATCTGTAGACAGGCGCCTCAACCAGCTCGGCTACTGGAGTGCAATAAACTCTTGTAAATTATCCGCATAGGTATTCTGAATCCAGGCGATTTTTGATATTCTGACTTCCCGTTCCATTTCCTTGTGAAGATCACAAGGATCCCGGCCTCTTCAAGTGGTGAGCCTCTCTTGCCCAGTAGCAGATAAGGTAGACTTTTATAATTACATGGACGGTTTACTAATGGCACGTTTTTTATTAGGCTGTATTTACAAAGCCTGACAGCTATTAGTTCACGAAAATTTTGAATCGCCTAAATGAATACGACGATATAATACATACATGTTGATGATCGCAATATCTAGCATGTGATAAAACAGAAAAAGCAATGGATTTTGAGTCTTCAAACGGATGTGATAACCGGTCATAAATCGATCCATTAGGTGAACGCCTCCCATACGGCTATTGTAGCACCGAATGATTTGTACTTCTATTTCTGGTTGTACGGTGTTACTGTGTGTATCCTTTTGTTCATGCAAACGATTGAACTCCTACATATACAGTTAAATTAAAAATGTTTTGGGTGAAAAATTACATAAAGCATTGCAATTAGTCTTCAAATCCAACAATGAACTCGGCAACCTACTATTCCTATGGAAACCCACATAACGCCATGTTATATTCGTATTCTTTACGTCGGAAAGAGAAAAAAATGAACTCTCAAGGAAGATAGATTGAATTGAAGCTATAATTTTCTATCTGTGGTAATAGCAGCCTTGGTCTCTGTGATGATTTATATCTGTGTGTTGCGAATCCTGCTGAAGTTTTTGTTGTTGAATTTGTTGCATATGATGGTATTGATTCTAATTGTTTATTAGCTTCATCGAAAAACCTGCAAATGGATCACGACATTTACAGATAGACCTCTGATATTCAACAAAAAATTCACCGCGCAGATGAACGCATCTGCAGATTCACTTGTCCCCAATCCTTGCAAATTTTGATGAACTCCTTCTTCTTTTTGAGGAACCAAAAAGCGAACCAGTACAACTTCAAAAAGTCTGAATTAGCGATGCTATCATTACCGTCGAAATCATCATTCGTACGCTTATCTAAATAATCCATTTCAACCGAATCAATCAAAATTTGTTCATCCGACATTGTTTCATCATTCACCATAAAGGTGCAAGTAATTTGCGATTGAAGGTTTCTAATTTGAAGCTTATAGAGGGTTCGGCCTGCTTTAATTCCTGGATTTCAATATTATCCTTCATTTAAAATTCTAAATCCCATTTACATAGAAGGTCTTTAAGGTCGTAAGAACTGACTCTTACCCAGTAAACTCGTCTCCTTGCCTCTGATTCCATGATGTCCGGTTACTTAGTTCCATCGTCCAAACTTGTTTAGGTCTTCCCTATACTGCTAGAGTAGGCTGTGACTGACATGATATATGCTGACTGCCTTCAAGGCTATATCTCCAAATAGAACAACATTGTTTGGTTGCTTAGCGTTGCTGCCATTCTGCAAGCACCAGATTCACAACTTTGGTTCGGTTTTGACTTGTCACTGTAGTAAAAATTGGATCCTCGAGGAAAATATTAATCCAATTCCATATGCTTTTATTTTCAGTCTCTTTTCTCCTCACCACTCTGTGGCGATAATAGCCATCTTTTATTGGTGCTTTTAATTTAAATCTCAGGTGTCGATTCCGGAAACTGGTTTCAATTGTATTTAGGATTTTATTCTCGTTCCAGGTACAAATTTCATTTACATTCTTGAGAGAACGAGACGCCTATGTGTGATCGAACAGTAATCCCTTCATAATCTCCAATCACATCATAAAAAACTTTCCGGAATCCGATTTGTGATCTTCCGGTTTCAGCGTTTTCCTATAGTCGCCTCAAATGGTTTGTTGTTTTTTGGCTTTATTAAAGTCGTTCCTAGCTTTGATTTTTAGTTTTCTGACATATGGTTCCACCATGGAAAACCTATTTTCTTTTTCCTTTTCTTTTTGCAAATGTATACAATAATCTCACCAACATTTTCTGTTACTTTATCTAGCTCGTACAGTAGGTATAGTAGAAGGCATTTTATATGTCCCTCGTCCTTGCCTCACTGATACGTTTTCCATAATAAACAGGATCTTTTAATAAAAAATCTTATTTTTTCTGATTCCATTGCTATAAGAAATAGAAAAATTCTATAATTGTGATTATTTTTTTCGCCTTCTTCAAGACTTTCCTATCCTCGAGGCTTAGTCCAAAAATGGATGATTGTCCTGATCGCATGATACATGACGTGCACATGTAACTGTGATACACATTAAAGTAGTGTCACCAGAATAGTAATGTTGCGTGTGTATTATTTCCATAGAGCTTATATAATTTTAAGATGCTATAAAAACAGCTTTATGTTTTATCTCAAAAGAAATAAGTAGCTAAATAGTGTAGAGTGTAATTCCTCTGTTAATGTAATTGTATTTTGATATTTTTACAGTGAAAGGAAGCCTCTCTTTGGAAATTACTGAGTTTGAGAATATTTTCTACATGAGTAACCATCGTTTTCATGTGACTGCTTGTGAACCAGCGCAGTACTTAATAGGCGACAACATGCGATCTATTCTAATCGAAGTATCAAAGCAGCATAATACGTTGTACTTTATGGCCCATAAATCCGGAGATGAAAAAGGTAATAAATGAACATTCGCTATTAAACTAATGACTACATATGAATAATACGTGAGGCAAATAAGGTTGGATATCTAGGAAAGCTTTCAGGTGTGTTTTCGAAAGTTTTCGCATTTTTGCAGGAATAATAGCATTAATTTAAATTACTTCAATAACATTATATTTTCGATTCGAATATCCCCAGTCTCCCCTTTGATCACACAAAGCATTAGAAATCGAAGAGAAGAAACTCAGAGAAAGTATTTTTACAACTTAAATCATTAGTTAGTGGGTTTTTTCAGTGACTGTGTATGTGCGTCAAAATATAATACTACCGCAACCAGTCGACAAATTTGACAAGGCCTCGACAAAGCTTTGAGGAAGCCTCGGGCCTGATTGTGTTTCTGCCTTTATTGTAGTGGGTGAATCTAGTTCATCTGGAGCTGGATCAAATAATAAAACTCTATCTTATCCTTTCCCAAAAAAAACGACAACTCTTTATAATTTGATTCACGTAGTCGTTTTGTGGAAAAAACTAATGCTGCATTTATATTACAGGTTGGCTGTACTTAGTACTAATATTTGAAAAATGTTATTCGTATATATTCTTCCCGGGCGGCATAGGACATTGTATTGGAGACATGAAACCCGAAAAAGAAACAGCTTGCCTTTTGAGATTCAAGGAAATGGATGATTTAGTTAGTCAACTTCTTACAGTAACGAAAAATTTAGTTCCAGTTATGTCGGTTGGACCTATTTTGGCTTGCATCAAATGAACCTTTTTTGCATCCTGTATTTGACAAATTAAAATTCACGCTTTGACAAGAAAATCATTTATAGTCCTTTGCTAAATTATTTTAATAAATTGTCTGTCTAAAGGCTGTACCCTTCTTTATGCATTAAAATGTATAAAAAACTAAAGGGCCCTAATATGATTGTCGATTGTCGATTGCCGACCGTCGATTGAAATTTACTCGTCAATAAAACCTAAATTAAAAAATGTGAAATGGCTTTTATTGTAGATTCCAATTAATAATCATTGAAGGATTAGGTTTTCAGGGTTTTTCTAAAAGTCTTTAGTTTAAGTTTAAATTTATTGAAGAGTCGATTGCAATCGACAGTTGACAATCGACAATCATAATAGATCCTAAAAACAATAAGAATGAGGCGTTAGTTGAATTCGACAAATGTAGAAACTAGAGTTATATTAATAAATAATTTAATAATTGAATCTTATCTGGAGGGTTTAAGGGTAACTGTGTTGCTATTGGACGGAGTTTTTTTTCGTGTGGAGAAGAAGCTGAACTATAACACACGCATGCTCTGTATTGCAGATAAGAAATAGGTTAATTTAGATTAGGAAGGGAGTCGAAAAGAGCACAGAATCTAGCAGAATCACCTGTTGAACGGTAAGAGAAGAAACTCAATCTAATTTGTTCTTTCTGGAACGATTTGATTTCTATAACACTACCTCAAGCATGTATCTATCTATCTCTTTCCATTTTCTAAACAAGCCGCATCGAGGCCATAACTATTCTACATCCTTTTCTATGAATAATAAAAAGAAAAGTTTCCGGAAAAGTTTTTCCCGACCTCCTTTTGGCACAATTTTTGTTATTGTTTATGGACACAAATTTTCTCTCTCCCCTCATTTGAGATCTGGTGAAGCATCATGAGACTTTAATTCGATTTATCCTGAGGATGAGTCGAAATATGTATTTCTCATGCAACTATTTCGACCGAACGTGAAGTATTATCATAAGACTCATTGACTAATAAACGGACTTAGTCTGGCCGAAAAGAGTTACATGACACTACTCCTGACTGACTTGCGCGCGGGCAATCTCTATAGGAGTTCTTACTACCAGTTCTCGCCTCTCATTCGGGCAAGGTGGGTGTGAAATCCCATCGGGTATAAGCCAGCCTCTCAGAGGATTTAGCATGGTGAATTATAATTAATCTATGCCTAGCTGCTCTTTCGGTCTCTACTTCTGAACCACTATAATAACAGCACTGGATCATTTCTAGCTGCAAGCAGTAGTTATTTTCCTGTCATAATTTAAGATCTCAAAAGTTTTCTGAAGTGCCAGTATTTTAATTACACTATTTTACGCATATTAGAGTACAATTGTAACATTGGGAGAATTTTCCGCTGACCATTAAGTGGCATTCACGATTTAAATCTAGAAACAATAGGAAGTACTTTAAACCGTGTGTTTAAATGTTTTGGCCACTAGGGCGACACAGAAAGCTGACTCACAATCTTCGACGAATATCTGTTATAGATATTTATTTCAAAAACCAAAAGACTGTTCTACTTTCTAAATCTAAAGAAGAATTCATTTCATTTATAGGCGATACACGCAGTCATGTACTTGCGCGAACCTTCCTCGCTTTAGCAAAAACAAAAATCCGGGAAATTTGGAGTTAAGGTATTTAAAATCTAAGTTGAAGGAGCATTTGGTCCATGACATTTAAAAACGATTAAGTAGACGCGTAAAAGTATTTCTGTAAGAAAGTAATAATTGTGCTTTTAGTAGTTTACGAATTTAGGATTTACATTTCACTCCAGGATAAATCTACATTTCAAAAATGCGAAACCTTGGCAATGTACGCTATGAACCCAATTTCCTAAGATTTGTTAATATTATTTATTTGCTTATATATATGTTACATAAGTTGTTTGAATGTAATTGAATAAGCTTCGCATTTTACATCACATAGGTCACTGATATGGCCCCACCTGCTGTTTTTCCACGAGCCACCACTGCGAGATGGTCTTATTAGGTCTGTTTAATGAGACACTGCTCCAGATTAACCGAGAAAACTTCGTTCAATCTCAGGAAAACTGTCAAAGCCGCCCAAGCTCGTCTGGACAACTTGGGCTGTCACTTCCACGAATGACCCTTCTCCTGAGTTTGCCTTAAGTCTAGAGCTTGAGCAAGAAAAGTTGACCGAGACTGACCGAGACTAAATCTGGCAGCCGTCAATGAACACATTCCTGGGAAACTTCGGTCGACTTCGAAGCGTTATTGAACACAGAAAGTTGACCGAGGTCTTCAGGAAAAATCCGGTTAGCCTCATTAAACAGACCTATTGATTGATGATATGGGTAGAAAAATGACAAAGAATGAAGGGGAGAGAAAAATTCTGTTCTAGCGGGGAAATTGACATTTTAGCTCATAAAATTTCGTTGGCATATGTTTTGTCTTTTTTCGTATTTTATCATTTTATCTTACCTATCCCGCTCACTTTATTTTCTTTATTTTAGTAATATAAATTGGCCTTTAGATGTGTTTTTTTGCACAAGATCCATACGGATCTCAAAATTCGGATCTCATTAGACACGTAATTGCAACAACACAAGATTCCGATCTTTATACAGATCTTGGATCTGGAAATTAGTACTTACTCTCACATATAGGTGCACTTTTCTAATCTTAAATGTTGGTACTATTTGTTATCAAACTGAAAGAGTGGCCTTAAAAGTGTGCAAACATATATATACAATATAAGATTGTAAGGAATAAAAAAGCAAGTAAAATTTACGCATTTCAAATATTGCAACTTATTACCTACAGCATTATAAACTAACGCCTTATAATTAGCAGTTGCCAACTTGACAATGATTATCGGTACTGTCAACGTATAAAACTATAGTTTCAATAAGATCCCAATCGTTTTTTTTTTTTTTTTGCCTACAGATCTGGAGCTTTTAGCAAAAAACCACTGCTAGTTTGCTTTTTTTACATAGAGCGAAAATTTCAAGATGTCTTGCCCTGTTCACTTCTATAGATAACTTTATCAGCTGATTTCAAGGTCAATACGAACTTTTTAGTAATTTTTGTTCTAGCTTTGAATTCTTGTTATCTTTGTCTAATGCATTCCGCTGCAAGCATACTCTAGTGCTCTCGGGGGAGGCATAGCTAGGGAGAGTCAAGAGAAAGCGTTCAAGTAAGTATTTTTTCTACTATGTACTTGGTCGATGGCCCAAGTATCCCTTAAAACCGGAATAGCTCGGTGGGGCATTCAGTAGCCAGCGCGCTTGACACTTAACATTGCGGTGAGGTTTGGGTGGGTCTCAAAAATAAAACAGCGAGGCCACCTTCCCAAACAAATATGAAAAAAGGGAATGTATTGTAGAGGCACCGAGAGGAGAAGAAAGAAAATTGAAGGAAAGAAAAGGAATACAGGGGATAAGAAGGCAGTCCACTAAGCATGATTCTGATTTTGTCAGCTTCATTAAAATTTGTACACGTGCAGTGGACTTGAGATGCAAGATAGAACTTGCGTGCACAAGGGGAATTTTTAAGTGTGCAATGGAAATCATTTCCTTCGGATGGGAACTGGGAGAACTCAATATTACTGCAGTAGAGAATGACCCATGTATAATATTCTTTAATTTTTTAATTTTTGCTGTACTGTGGTACATTTATTTAAACGACTTTGCATACGGATCACATACATAATTTATAACCTGACGTTTATCTCTAATTAATACACTCCATTCTAACGTCCACCACCCGAGTTCGCTTCTGGATTAGTAGCACCAGATATGAGTACTAGTAAAGCAACTGGGACGATATACATCCACTAGAAACCAGGTATGCTTTTAAAAACATTCTTATTTCATAAAAAATAACTTACATATTTTGCGAAGAAGCCTCGATTATCCCTCACCTCACCCCTTTCTCTAGCTTCCCTTTCTCGTTCCAATTTCTGAATGAATGTTGTAGTATCTGGGACTGGAGCTAATTCTGTGTGTTTTATTAGAACGTCTGTATTGAAATGTTCGAGATCATCAGCGGATATCTGCGATGTTTTACAATTTCCATTCCCTGAGATAGTTTGGGTAATTCCCAAAACATTACCGGTGCTATCAATTGATACCCACAGAAAATCGTTTAATAACGCATTAGCCAAAGCGCACGCCTTTGAGGAGGTGAGGAAAATTTGCTTAGATGAATCGGCGTACACCGCTAAGGCTCGCAGTCGGTAAAATTTATTGGACTCAGCTAATCTCTAAGCAAAACTCATCTTAAAATTAAATTATAAGACAAAGACTTAACTTACTTTTAAATTATTTCTTTCAATTGCAGTTAGAGGTTCTTGTACAGCATTTGCCATTCCTATACTTAAACTTGGAACAGTAATATTACCTCGGAAAGTAAATTTCTCAGGTGCGTCCGGATCCAAAGCGTGATGTAGTTCAATACTTAGCCAACCATCATATTCGAGATATGACTAAAAAACAAGGATTAATAAATTCCAATAAACATAAATCTTAATTACACGCACATTAACTAAGCTAAAACTGCCCAAGAAAAGTAAAATTAAAGAGAATTTCCACAAATCCCTCTCCATCACGATAAATTCAGCAGTACGATGTGACGTTTGGATATTTGACAATCTGATCTTCTTCTTAACCATTAAATTTACGACTTCATTTTCTGGAGTTCATGTATATATGTTTTTCTGTGGGCCTTTGTGAATTGCTGCTAACTTAACATGAGATTCACATAGTTTTGTTATTAACCGATTCATGATAATGATTTGTGTGACCAGCGGGAGAATTTTGTGGCTAGTAAATTACATTTCTTTTGGATTTCATATCAATGTCAGCAATTACTCAGTGAAGACAACATATTGGCTGCTTCGGTGGGGAAAATTACGTTATGAATGTCACTTGATCCTCTAGAAATAAACAAAAAATTGCTCGTTCCTACGTATGTACCAGGAAACTTAGGATTTCGAAGTTGTTAAGGTTCGTGTACTTTAATATATTTTGTTATGCATGTAATTTTGAAGGTCTTTGAAAACATTTTCGATCTAACATATTAGTCAGTTACAAAACGTACTAAATCGTGGCGTAAT
Organism: Dasypogon diadema; assembly: GCA_006980735.1. Classification (NCBI taxonomy): domain Eukaryota; kingdom Metazoa; phylum Arthropoda; class Insecta; order Diptera; family Asilidae; genus Dasypogon; species Dasypogon diadema. The sequence continues at coordinate 17,913 of QYTT01084168.1, forward strand.
TTGATTATTAGTTAAGCTTTAATTGCAAAATGGGATAAGTTACAAACGGAAATGGATCCAATGGAGTCTTAAAACTTGAAAAATGGGATACATCCCTAGAACAGTTTAAACATACCATGAAAAATTTGCAAATGGAGAGAAGTCCATGAGATTTTACTGGTTGTTTTCTATTCGGAGTTCATTGTTTTAATGTTTTTTTTTGAATAACGGTAAAGTTTATCAGTTGTGTATATATTTCGCAGTAAGGTTTTTGCATCTTCTAGTCATTATTTCCCTAGTTTAGTATAAACACGTAAAGGAATTTATTAAGATAAAAGTGAAAATAGATAAGTTAAGTGAAAAAAATATTTAACCAGCACCTGTGCAAACCGAGGGGTAAAGCAGGAAAAAACAAGAAGAAAAACGGTAATATAGATTTGTTTATATAGTTTACAATAATTTGCGATATCTTTTAATATTATGTATGGTATAATGTCTTTAAACAAAAGTTTGAAACGCAAAGAAACAATAAAGATAGAAAAATAAGAATTATTGTATTTCCGGTTCGACATACCTGTAATCATTGTGAAAATACAGTTTTCAAATGCTCTACAGTTACCATTCAGGACATTTGTCGAGTTCATCAAATGTTTTATGCTGGATGCAGTAAAAATGAAGCAAGATGAGGTAATTCTGTGATGCACCAAATCATTACCTACAAAAAAGAAAAGGAGCAAAAAAAATAACTTCCAAAAGGATATGACTATAAAGCAGTTTGTTCTCGATATTTTCAGCAAGGAACAAGTCCAAAACCGCGAAATCTAGGTAATAAGAAAAGTAAACTATTTTCGAATCTCAAAGTTGCAGTGAACAACTTTATTAAAAGACTCCAATCGATGCATATACACTACAATCGAGTCAAAACTATTACAAGGCAGTATTTGTCGTCAATATTGTCTGTAGGAATGTCGTCCCATTGAGACCTGCGAGATTTCCTCCTTCATCTCAAGGGTTTATCCGGACACCATCTCAAGGGTTTATCCGGTGAGGTTATCCACCATGTTGCTTCACGCATCGCTGCTTCGAGTGGTGTGCTGCAAACTTAATTTATCTCTAAGTGCTCCTTTTGACGAGGAAATTTTTGCGTCCCACGCATGCGTTAGGAAGCGGTATTGTGCTCGTGACTCAAATTTTGCTTCCAGGCAGCAGAAGGAAGCAAGAAGCTCGAGCAGGAAATTTTCTTCTTCGAATTCGAAATCGGAAAACAAAAACGAGAAAGACAACTAGTTTCGTGCAAGACACTTGCACAGAAGAGAATAACCCGAGCGTCGGACGCAAAAACTTCATCGTCAAAAAAGGCATTAAACAACGGTCGACGCTTGTTTACAGTGTTATTTGTTTGCTCCGGAGGACCTGTTCTCTGCCATCATCTCTTTCAGCAACTTTCCGGTTAGTTTCATTCCTCGTGGATTTGTTTCCAGTGAGCGCCATAACATCTCCAAAGGTCTAAAGCCTCAAAAAACTTATTGGCGAAATGCTCCGTCTCTTTATTGGTTCATTTCACTGCAATTCCGTCGTGATATGTTAGTGGAATTAGCTATGTGGTAGAATTACGGATGCTGAGATCTTTGGTCCTGAATGTCCTGATTTCCAGGTCTTTCGCCGAGATCGACATGCTTCGTTGAGCGCTCTTGTGGGAGACGGTGTTCTATGTGCTTTTTGCTGGGACATTCTTTGCGAGGTTTTGGATGCTACTCTCGGTGATTTGGATTTGGTTTTGCTGTATATGATCTTATGTCTGCCGCGTCTAAATGTCTAAAGCTTTACCATCTCGACGCCCTGAATCCTTCGCTGCTGTAGCATTCTCTCCTCGGGACTAACTCAGTGGTAGTGCAGTGGCATGTGGCACGTTGAACAATTGCGGGAGGTCCGATGATTTCGTTTTTTCTACCGATACTGCAAGTAGTTTGGTGCAGCGCTGCGTTTCTCCTTTGCTGCCTGAGATTAAACACCATCCTGCTCTTTACGTCTGCTTTCTTTTGATTCCGTAGCCTCAACTACATCTGCATTTCCGAGTAATTATTTTTAAAACTTTAAAAAAGCAGACTTTTCTTTAATCAATGATTGGCTCTTCACTTATAACGTTTTTAACGAGAGTAACATTAACAAAGCACGTTGATCTATGTGATTTGCTCAATGTGTTCCGATTACTGGGCCCAATAATCCGCGGAGTTATCGGCCCTGGATGGACGGTTAGTGAAGGCATCTCAATAACTTGAGGAATAAAGCTTGGAAGATTTTTGTCTCCTCCGGTTCTGATTACCTCACTTATTGTAATCTTCGAGATCAGTATATTTCGAGTGCTGACGCTTCTTAGAATGACTAAAAAGTTCTGAAAATTTGTAATCCTAACGGCTTCCTCTCTACCTTATCTTTTGGTTCTAATATTAACAGTGATCGCAAACTTCTTCGGTGAATTTTTCAAGAATACGTTCCTTGATGAATTATTATTTTTATTATTATGTGATATTATTGAGTAATGATTAATCATTTTAATTGTTTGACGAAGAAACTTCCGCCATCCTCTCTTCAACTAAAGGATCTCTTTCATGACGAATAAATGGTCTTCAAAAATTTTAAATTTGACTAATAATTCCTTGAGTGGTCCTGATAGCATTCCCTCCTGTTTTGTCAAAAGATGTTCTTCACCTATGGTTTTCATTCTTCGTTTAATTTATCTATTCGTTCTGGTGTTTTTTCTTTTTCTTGGAAGCTCTCTCTAATCTGTATATTTGGAACTATAGACCTATTGTCAATTTACCTTGTCCCTCTAAACTCCTCGAGTCTGTCACTAGTTACGTCCTCTATTTTCATTGTAAACCTCTTCTTTCATCTTTTTAACAAATCAATTGTATTGGTTTTGTCATTAAGATCATCATAATTTACATATGAATGTTTAAGGGCCTATTCCAATCCAAGTCACGTCAGATGTCTACGACATGTAGCTTGACTAGTTTGTATAACACTTCTGACTTCATCAAGTCAACAACAGACTTGACTGACGTCATTAATTGTTATAACGAGACGAAGACGAATCTGAAGACTTGGATTGGAATAGGCCCTAGTTAAGTGCAGGAAAAATTATATGCAAAAAAATATTTTAGTACACGATTTAAAAATTAGTTATTTTTAAATTGAAAAATACCGGACATTTCTACGTCCGGTATTGCATCATTTTGTTATCCGAACAGAGAATCCAGATACCGGACTGTCGGGTTCAAAACTGGACGTCTGACAACTCTATTTACACACGACTAGTAGGGAACTATACTGAAAAATAAAATTTTATTCTTTACCCAGAAAATTGTGTTTTCTTTGTGAGGCTAAAAAAATTGGAGCGACCCTAGTAATGTGTGATTTCCTTTGGCTGGAAGCTAGTGTAATTTCTTTAATTTTGTTTGCCTTAGTTCTTTTCTTCATTTGCCTGCGAAAGTAATAGCCTGGACTTCTTATCCAATTTAAACGGTGGATAGGTTCCGGATGTATGACCTTTGTGTGAATTCGGAAATTATATTTGACTAAATAAGAAATCCTATAAATCCACAATTCTTTTTTTACTGTGAAATAATTGTAGTTGTCTTTTGAATTATAAAAATGTTTCACAACAATCCAACAGTGGGATCAATCTCGAGAATTCACAGT
>QYTT01084172.1:794-18393 GCA_006980735.1 Dasypogon diadema
CTACTACTTTGAATAAAAAATCCACATGTTCATGGGGATTTTGTTAAATTGACAGCTGTGTCATCTGAACATGAAGGAAAAAGTCGAGCACATTTCTGCTCTGCCCAAGAGTTGCTCTGCTTGAGAGTTGCCCCGCCAGAGAGTTGATTTGCCTGAGAGTTGCTCTGCCCAAGAGTTGCTCTGCGCGAGAGTTGCTCTACCCGGGAGTTGCTCGACCGGAAGGCAGATTTCGAGTATACGACTCGAATACGCTATAAGATTCCGTAAATCCTTATTGAGCAGAATCATACGAATGTGGAATAGATTACCATCTTCTGTTTTCCTTGTCGACTATAGGCCATAGCTGAATGTTCCCCGATACCTTTTTCCTCCGTTCTAATTTCCATTTTCCGCAAAGGCTGTCATAGGGTACCCCCTGAGCTTTGGCTGCACCGTAAGAAAAAAGAATGTGCACCAGTACATATCACGTTCAACTCCTTGAATAACTCCCTTTCTCGGTTTCCCCATTTAAACCAACACCACACTTAAGACCTTCCACAAACATACCGTGATTTTACCATTCAAAGCAAAATTCTTCAAAATGAGAATACTCTGACAAGTATTCATTATAAAAGGTGTTGTGATGTTGGGGATTATCGCTTCAATTAATCCACTAGACAATTTTTTTTGGTTTGATTGTGTATGGAGATCAATAGAGAATCTATATTCCATTTGTAACCTAAAATTTTGAATAACTTTCCTGACTACTTCGTTCATTTATAGTTCAAATAGTATCCTACAAAGTCAAAGGATGAACTCTGAACTATTTAAACACTTGCATGTAAACACGATGAATCCTTATGGGTTTAGATACAAAATTTCTAAGAGAAAAATGTTTTCAAAAATATTCAAACGAAATTATCCAAAGGGAAGGGATTACTCTAATTGCATTGCCCTATCGAGATCGCTTATTACAAATGGGAAAATTATGCATCCCCATATACTTATATATTTGCCAACTGTTACACCGTCCAGTTCTCCTCGGCATTCAAGTATAAAACAGAAAGGACCAAGTCATTACTTTCAACACATACTCTGTAGCCTTGCCTATACAATTCGCTGTAATTTCGTTAATTATCGGCGAAATTGCACGCCCATCGACTAGTAGCATGGGGGTCGAGACAAACCCTCAGCAATAGCAATAGCACATTTCTACATGCAACGTTCGTACTTTTGCCAGAGGAAACCTATGATTAATTTCTCTGACAAAAAAAAAATGCACACAGATGCACAAACCTTGTATATCACACACGCGTAACCAAACTAAATTAGGGATGAAAAAAGGTTTAAAGCGACGCTTATCGAACGGCTTTTGTCTTGCGTCATGCACGCAGAATTAATGAGAGCTCGACAGGACAACTGCAACCCTTGAACTTGGGGGGGTTGAATTGCATGCATGAATACAAGTTGGAAAATTTCATTTCACGAATTTTCTAAAGTGGACCGTGTTTAAACGTTCAAAACGTGTCTTTGTATTAAAATAGCACTTTGAATGGATTTTCTGGAGATCTCTTCTTGATGACCTGTTGATTAGGAGAAGACAGGGAAGTATTAGGTGAAAAGAAAGGATTTGAAGTATAAAATTTCACAGGACAGGCATTTATAATTTTTAATTCGTCTGCAATGTGAAACTGTTTCCAATTTTTTGAGCGTGGGTGAGGAAAAAAAACACTTTTTGGTATTGAGCTTGTAGAGGTAGAGATTATCAATCTCCCAATTCCACATTCAAGTTCATAAATAAGAATTGATGACTTCCAATTTGAAACCAGTTATTGACTAGAATTGTTTATGTTCGTAGTTCAGAATTTAAATTGTTGGACCATCTGTAATATTTTTTAGATTTGAAGGTTCGCAATTTCTTCTTCCCATTAATGCCTTTGACATTGCCTGTGTAGTATCTGCTACCACTTAGACCTTAAAAAATACTAATTAATGTAAAAATAAAATAACTTAAGAAAATAAATCAAGTTAAAAAGTCGTATCTTTTTCATACAAAAATAATTACGGACTAATCGACACGGCCACAGATTAATATGATAAATTTATCCACTTCTCCCATAAAAATAACGTTACTCTACCTATGGATTACAGAAACCCCAGGACCCCGGAAATATATGAAATCAACATGCCAATATGTTATCCAATGGTACCAAGCATGAACTTTTTACATACCTTTTTAATTACAGTAGAATCTTAATTGTATTGGTTTGGTAGAGTAATATTGATATGAGTACTATTTCCACAAAACTAACCGTATTATTTTCACTGAACTGCAATTCAATTCTAAAAATTGCAAAAAATTACTTTTAAATTCGGTTAATTTTCCAAAATAGGAAAACTCGAAACATTTGTTTTCACCGAATCACAACTCGAATTTATGAGACAATTTAAGACACCAGATGTTTCCAATAAATTATCATTTGAAGAGATCATGATCATATTTTTGCAGAGTGCACACTCAGAAAAAAAAGTTAGAAAAAAAATTCAAGTAATTTCTTCATATATACTTAGATATAATATATTAAAAAATCTAAATTTTTTGCGCATAAAGAAAACTTTTCCCAAATTTTAGTAATTTGCCGCTTTAAATAAAGAGTTTGCTATTAAAAATTATTTTGGAAAAAAATTCGCTCTGTATGTAAATATAAATGGACACATTTTCCCTTTCTGCTTTTATTAAAAATCCCACAATTTTTTTACACAACATGTTTGAGGAACGGATTTTGAACTTATGATGTTAAAAAATGAAAGATTCAATTTTCAATTTTTACAGAAATTCATATCATCAAACCAGACATAGAAGGTACGCCTTAAAGTAAACAAAAGCTCATAAATAACTGACTTATTTATTCTTATCTATTTTATAAAAAAAATTTATATTGTTTAATTAGTGGTAGTACTTAAATAATAAAAAAGATGAATTTATGATCCAGGAAAGCTCTGTATATTTAAAATTTTATAATTTAAAGATTTCCAGTAATATATGACTGAAAATTATCTGGAAATTTTATTACCTCCCATTCCAGGCAAATTAAATAAGGAATTTCAAATTCTTCGATTAAAATATCTGCAATTTTGAAAATTTCTACAACTTTTCTGTATACATCGCCTTTGAATTTCTTTCCTGAAGTAGCATAAAGAAACGATAAAAACAAATTAGATGACACTTCCAAATTACTACAATACTCCTGGTTTTTTAGGACATATTGTCCTGGGACAGGATTTTTTAGTCCTATTATTGAAAATTTTATTAAAGAAAATTGAAAAAACAACAAATCTTATATTTTAGGTGCCCATTTCATCAGCTTTCATTTAACATCCCACACGATGACCTTTTCACAGACCGACGGGCAGATAAGTGATACGTTTTGTAAATTTTGTTACGGAGCGCTAAAAATAATTATATTGGAAAATAAATGACCATAATAATGATATTACGAATAATAGTGCTAACAGAACAACTTAAATCCATTCACACATTTCTTTTAATTCACTTAAGTTAAATATTGCCTAAATTATTGACATATATTACACTGTTTACGTAAAATATTGCCACTTCCTATGCGTTAACAATGCGTAATTTACATTGTGTAGACAACTTACTCATCACTACCCATAAGGTTGTCCTCTGAACTTATGCAATACATTAAGAAAAACACCCCTGCATAATGATACGGATGACGGAAGCTTTTTGCCTTGAAGAATCATTCCAACAATAATCCAACTCGCTCCAAATCGGTTGGCTATTTCTTTAACCCTTTGGGCTCCATTGGGATATATGTATATATTCCAACGATAAAAATAATATTTCTATACGTTATTATCCTACTTATTTACTATCAACTAATCAAAAATGTAACAAAAAGAAACAAATAGAAAGGAAAAAACATTGGGTCCCTAAGGATTAACACTAGACGATTGAGTTATGCAGCACGTATAGTTTGTTCGTCAATTCTACGTCTGTATGAAAAGTTTGCCTATCTTCCATCCTCACAGTAGCGAATACTCCAGTCTTTTTAATTCGTCGTTAAAATGTCGGAAAATACGTGGATTAGGAATCCGTCTCGTAGGATAGGGTCTTTTATATTTTTTTATAATGCAAGTTGAGATTCCATATCTTTATATTCTTCCGAGAAACATTTCTAAAGTATGTTGTTTAAATGCGATATTTCACAACTAGGAACACTTGGACTTGTAGCAGTGCCGCGAGATCTTGGAAATTCCCCATATGGCTATAAAGTGTTATGTACGAGAAGTAGCCAAAACATAAAATTCCTGCTCCACATAAGACAAAGGCTACAGATGTAATTTCCAGAAAAGCAACAAAGGATTATTTTTTGTTACATCGCTAAGATATTTTTCTTAACAAATGTTGTATAATATCATTGACCTTTTATGGGATTCCTGAATAAACGATATTTTCCAATGAATTTTTCCATTTAGATCACTTGTTTTTGAATAAAATTTTTCTGTTGACTAATCAGAAATTTTTATTTTTCTATTTATATTTTGTATCGGCACAAAACCTCCGCAGATGAGTTTTGCTTGCTTAAAGACGTACTTAGAAATGTCACGTACAACATTTTCACGTTACAGTCAATGCATTAAATATCTACCTAGTATCACGAATTAGTAAGTATATTTTATAAACGTTTTGTGCTATTGTTGACAACATTAGTCTTCAATAAAATTAATTTGTAGTTTGTAAATTGCTAAGAAAAACGTCGGAAAGCTAGACCTTTCTGATATTCCAAAGATAATCAAGTCACTTACTGCACCGGCTTATTTTAAAATAATTTATGCTAAAGCAAGAATGCTCATAGATATGCAATAATTATCTTGCTTTTACAATATAACTATTAATTGGCCAATTATTAGAGAAAAAATATATTTTAAATTCAAGATACAATTAATTTCAACTTTTCTAAAGACTACATCTGTAAACCCATTATTTATAATTAGTTTTATAAGTAACAGCATTTTAAAAGATAATTAAGAATGTGAAATTAAAAGCCACCAGAAATGCAAGACCGTGAACAGCTTAATAAGTCTAAAATTCATTTCAGTTATATTGGCTGAAAAAAGGCCAGTTAATTTCTCACCGATGCCAAAAAGTCCCCCGTAAATGTGATTTTAGTTTGGCAAATAAAAAATAGTCACTTGGGGCCAAGTGATGATCCAATTCCTTGTTATCGTGTAAGAGCAGTACTTTTCGGGACAATTTTCCTCTCGACAATGGCTTTACATAACCTTAAAAAAAGTTCAACATAACATACCTTCAGTATCCCAGAAAACTATTGTAATGACCTTTCCGGTGTTTTATGCGTGACCTTCGTTTTTTTAGCATTGGTTCTCCGGGGCGATGCCACTCTATTGAATTGCTTTTGGATAAAGGATCATAGAAAAAAAACCATAGTTTCATCCACTGTCACAATCCTATGGAAAATACTGTCTAAGTCATCATTATACAACTCCAAAAATTACTGTCGGCACTCAACTCGCCGTACTTTTTGCATCGAGGAAAGAATTTTCGTTACCCATCTTGTGCTGATTTTTGTCATACCCAAATGTTAGCTTTTAACCGCTGATTCATCAGAACAAATTCACATTATCCTGCCTAACTGCCATCTGCTGGCCTTTAACAGCATGGATTATCTTTAATTGACTGCCGTCCCCGGCGAAAAAGATTTGACCAATGTCTAACCATCGAAAATGATCGTGAAGATTCTCGATATACATGATCCATCCGCTCTTTGATCTCGGCGTTAATCCATTTTTGTTAAAAGATTTATTATACCACGGTATTCAATTTTTGACATTTTCATTTGCTAGGCAAAATTACTCCACTTTTCGAATCACTAATTCAAACTGTTTGAAAATACTGTCCCGACAGGAGCTTTTATACTCTCAAAAAATTTAAGGGTATCACGTAAGAAAAGGACTCTACGAAATTCTAATCAGAACCCTTCGAGGCCACGAATACTTGGACCGCACTACGTAATCAGACATATTTGCTGGAATATATCAACAAAGCAAATATACCATATATTTAAGTTTTATGGTTTTAAGAGCCACGAGCTATACGGCGAATTGACTAGAGAAAGTGAAACGCGTTGAAAGGGTGCAATTTAAGTGTGTTTTACAAGCAATTAACACACTGCCTCTTCCAGCTTCAGAGTTGACGTATATATCTGCACGAAAAATTTGATATGACTGGTCAAGAATTTCGGAATCGTGAAAACCGTAGTGAGGCCTGATTTCGGGCAAGGCAATGACGTCATAACAGAAAGAAAGGGAGCTCTGTAAGATATTGTTAGTTTTAGTCCTTATTCCCTTTAAATTCTGATAGTAAAAACAAAGCGCTTCTAGTTTCTTTTTGCTCGACTCAGCACTTCGCAAGACTCCTATTTTGGGTCAATTCTTATCTGAGGGTCTTTTGCGAGGTAAAAATTCGTGCCCAATAATGTCATCTAGCCAAAGGTTTGGCAAAGAAATTAAATCAGACAAGTCGTTGTCAATTTAAAAGAGGATACCAAATCAAAAGATATTTTAAGCTTTTGTGCTACCCTTAGTGAAACTTCAAAATTCGAATCCCCGATGGACTATAGGATACGATCTGGTTGAAGATGGATAAGTTTTGCGCTTGCCTGCAGTACACGAACTTTTACACCGATAGGTATCTCCCTAATAACTGTGGCACCAGACTCATCTTCTAGTGAGGGCAAGGGACAGATGAATCTCCACTAGATTTATACTCGAAATGCCGGTGTCGCGTAAAACTACTAACTGCTGCCTCGACCGCACCTTCCCGTGAGCACATCATCCAAAAAAACATGGCAATTATATCCTCTCTTCTTAGCGCTACATGCATTATAGTCCGCTAATATAGAATTCATGTTATCATCTCCAAATGAGGTCTCAAAATCCATCAACAGTGAATTAACTTTGTGAAACTCACGTTGAATGGCATCAAAAGAGCATATTAAAGTGCTGAACACTGAGCAGGTGATATTTTTCTGCTTCTCAAGTAGTACCAACACAGACCTTGGACTTCTTTTATTTTATCCGCGATCCACCCAGTTAAGGAAATACATTGAGGATGGGTCAACATACCACATCCACTCCACTGCAAACGATATATGCTTCCGGTGGATTGTACTTTGATTTTTTTTTAAAAACATATAAAATATTCGTTAATTCGGTGAGTACTTTTAGGAACAATACTTTACTGCTGGGATCTTTAACATTAGAATAAGTAAATGATGGCGAATTAGATAGGAATGGAAGATTCGTTATGTAGACAAGATAAAGGTAAGGAAGGCTAAATAGCAATTCGAATTTCTGAACGGTCCTCTAGCCTGGAAATTTTTACAGAAAAAAATAAAACATTTGTCGACTTTGAATATAATTTGATACAAGAAATTGAATTTGTTATCCGACGGGCAATGATACGTTCATTAATACTTGCTCTGAGGAATGGATAGTTCAACATTTCTTCACTTTGTATTTTCTTTGTTTTAGCATTTACAAAACGTGTACATTACGAAAGCATTCCAACTTAATATCTGTTAAATTAGCTTGTGCTGTTGGCTATACTTACCAACCAGATGGGATATAGTGACTCCCGCAGTATAAAACTGGCAAGTTTAAACGCGATTAATAATGATTCAATTTATGGAATAATCTCTAATGACCGGACTTTATGAATAAGAGCAAAGTGTTATTTAGAATTTCTAGTTTTTCTAGTCTGTAATGAGCCGGTTAATGACAAGTGCACACGCAATAACTCAAGTTGTTTTAATTCGTTTTTATAATCAGCTTGCCGGAGAAAATGATGGGTATAAGTGAGTGTTACAGGTCACGACATGAATCAGTAAAAAAACGCAGCACATTGTGAACATAGATGAAAACCTTTGCAGAAATGTTCACTGTTGAATACTCTGTTCATTTTTATCGATTCATGTTTATGACTGCAAATATCTTTATTAGTTTATTCTCATCGAAGCGGGAAGGACACGACCAATTCACTTTCAATTACCTTTAATTACTCCAATTACTGGAACAAGAGTTTGGATTGTTTTTTGTAAGTATTATATTATCCCGGATATAGGTATAAAATTGTTAACAAATAGAACCTGCCGCTTACTAGTATTTGTTTATAGCTGTTATAAATGCTTACACTTGATTTTCTAATTACTTCTTTTTTGTCTAACATTGTTTACACGTCACAAATCTGAACTAAGCATCACGCAACTCTCAATAAAAACCACTTTTTGTTTCTTTATACCCCCGGTTTGAGATACAAAATCCTCTAAGGGGTGGCTCATTCTAAGAAAATTGTATGGAAAAGAGTCTATTTACAATTCACACTGAGATATAGTGTCCGGATTGATACCTACTACAACTACATGTTAAACCATCACTTCGGAACCATCCGATGCACAAAATCATAATGGATCTTATTACGCTTTATTTAGGTATCAACTTCATTCATGTAGATGTTTCCACTAAACGAATATTATCCTTCAAATATGAATGAAAAATTTTATATTTTATCAATAAATTTTAGGAAATATTGCTTTTTGCTCGGAAACTTCCCCTATTATTTTTTTATTTTTTACACAAATTAATTACTAATTATGTTACCTACAAATCCTCCATACAAAGCTGGTACCTACATGACCAAAAAAGACAAACATTGTATTTCGAAATTATTTTATTACTTTCGTTTTAATAGGTAGTAAAAGTACGATTTTTACGAAAAGTGCTCAAATTGACCTCCTTCTAATTGAATACAAGAAGAATATATGCTGTCTTTTAGGGGAGTTGACATGGATGAACTTGTTGCAGCCATCAACTCAATTAAAACGGTGCCACGCAATCGGCACTGATAGGATATCGCCTCATTCCCCAATAGTTGGAAAGTAGCTACAGTTATTCCAATACCTAAAAAATCCTCCCCGGTAAATTTTTCTGACTTTTGTCCAATTAGCTTTCTTGTCCAAACCCTTAGAGAAACTTATTTATAAGCAGATTACTCCCTGCGTAGAGGGCTACAGTCTGCTGACTCCAATGCAGTCAGGATCACTTGGTATATTAGAGTTGCTATGGATTTAGATGAATTTATTGCCTTGGTGTTGTTGGACTTTTCTGAGACTTTTAATTGCGTAAATCATGATATTCACAAGAATATGCCAACAATCGCAAACTTTCTACTCTGCTTAACTTCGACAACTCTGCTTCTCTGCTTATGATTAATTTTTTATCGAATCGTCGTCAGCATTTCAAAGTGGATCATACACTCTCTACTCCACTACCTTTAACACGTGGCGTACCTCAAGGGTCTGTAATGGATCCATTACTGTTCAGCTTGTTCTTCAATGACTTGCCGATGATGATCAGCGTTGCGATGTATTCCAATGACGTTCAGATATGCTTGAGTCGACGTATTGGTCTGCTCCAAGAATGCATTACTCGCATAAATTCGAATTTGGAAAGAATGGTCTTCAGTTAAATCCTAAAAAGTTTCAGTTTATTAATTTCAAAAACAGCACCTTAAACTCGATATTCTGCCCGTAATTTTAAATCGATTTTTAATATCTCTGTCGGATAAGATTAATAACCTTGGAACTCGGCTAAACCAACATATGAAGTGCTGCGATGATATTAGCATGAGACTTGGTAACATCTACGCTGACTTACATAGACTGTGGCTATCTGCGAGCAATTTATCCTGTGATACTCACTTAAAGTTGGTAAGGGTTCTAATCTTGCGCTATTTTATATATGGTAGTGTGGTATTCCCTAAACTTTGGAGTACCTGTTCTCGTAGAGTGGAATTTGCTTTTAATGATCGCACTCACTTTTCGGCTACAGAAGTTTGACTATATCATCCTCTTTTGGATACGGCTGTTTGGCTGTTCTTTGGATACTTATTTGGAGTGCGGTCTTTAGTATTTTTGTATTGGTTTCTTATCACCAATAATCCGCGTTACCTAAGAGAGTTTTTTCACAACGTCGAGACGTAAGGGAAGCTTACTAATGCCACACTTTCACAGGAAAGTCATGCAGAGTTCTTACCTTGTTCAGATCAGTCGTCTTTAGAATGATCTTTCAAACTGCGATCGCCATTAGCACATGTAAAAATACAATCCCATGGAATTATAATTGAAAATTTAGTATTTCAGAAGAATGGTAAGGAAAAATGCGCTTGGTTAGCACACTTTATTTTCATGTCATTTAGCAATGCTCCATTTGTTAAAAATAATATTTTCCCTTTCTACCGTGTACTACAAACATTCTTCTGTTCAAATAATGTGTGCCCACAAAAAAAATTCAGCCGTCATTCTTAAGACCGCTACACACGCTCATGCAAGTTGGGCGAAACGAAAGAACGAAAAGTTTGGGAATTGAAGTTTGCTACACATGTTCATGCAAATCCACCAACTTGGTATGCACAAGCAAAGTTTCCCGAATTGCATGAATGCGTGTAGGCCAAGTTGGAACTGGTGATGGATATGAAGCTTGGCATGAAATAGAATCGGATAAAACCAATTCAGTGCCAGCGAACAGTCATGCTAGTTTGCTTCAGATTGCTTCATGCCGTGCTTCATGCTTAGCTCAAAGACTTGGCTTGCACATGCCATGCTGGCCAACTCATTCCATGCCAAGCTTCATGCTCAATTCCGTTTCCGATTTGCACTACACATGTGCATGCAAATCGAACAATTTCGTATGTGCATGCCAAATTGGCTGACTTGCATGAGCGTGTATAGCGGCCTTTAAGTTAAATGTGAAAGTAAAACGAAGTATGTTAAAAAAAACTTTTAAAATAAATAACTTTTATAAATAAAATGCACTAAAAAGTAAAAAATATTCTTTTCTTTCTCAGTGAGGAAAAAAAGAAAAGTTTCATTGTAAAATAAGAAACCAGTTTTACATGTAAAATGGTTGATACTGAAGTTTATTTGGTTGTATTTGAACTTGAAAAAGTTTTCATTGATTTGAAATAATTGACGCTGTTTTTGATTTGGTTGGTCTTGTTTTTTTAATAGACAATTTGCAAAACCTAATGAGAAAACATTTATGACACTTTCATTTGATACAGCTACAAACGCAGAAGTATATCTTATTCTATACCGATGATTTACGTAAATGGGTATTAATATCCGACCGGCTGGTTAAATACTAAGAAATGACTGCAGAAGTGCTTTGCAATTCTACAAATATTTGGCAGTGAGGACCAAGGATTTTCGAATTTCAATACCTGTGAAAAATTCCTATATTATCTCTCAAAAGTATTCCACAGAATCATCATCAGAATCAATTATCTGGCTAGGTAAGCGATCATTTTCTTATTACTGAATCTTTCATGCGAAACTGGGCTACTGAAGGCCTCAATGGATTTACGATCGGCACTGGACAATGCTGACTTGTCTGATATGATTCTACTGGATTTTTCAAAGGCTTTTAATAGCCTTGCATATGACATCCCTTCTAGAAAGCTTACATCTGAATTTAGATTTATTTATTTATTTAAATTGAAACAATTAACTGGTGTCATTTAAAATGTTTGCTCTCCGTCTATTACATAAATGGCACAGGGCCATAAACGAAATTGACTTGCCTCTTTACTGGCTCATTTGTTTGATGTTTCAGTGTAGTATATTTGAGCGAAATTTAGCTTTGTGATGGAATTTCGTATGCTGAGCCCTTTGATCCCTATTTTTAGGTCTTTCGTGGAATCATTATGATTCGCTGAGCGTGATCTCATTATCAAATTCGGTGATTTGCTTAATTCTCAGTCCTAGGTCGATTAGAGATGGACATCGGTAAAGAAAACATGGGCACTAATATCGAAATGAAAACATCATTCCATTTCGATCTTAACATCGATGATGCAAATGCGTTTTTCTTGTCTTTATACCCACAAACCTATAAATATATTTACTTTAAATTAGGATGCGCTTACAATGGGATACATGAACATTGCCAACAATTTCTCTGTACTTCATACACCGATGATTTAAGAAAACATTGATGGAATCAAAATCGATTGTTTCCTCGACGATGTTTTGTGGAAAACATCGATGTTGACAAAAATTGATTTTTTATGCATCCCTAAGGTCGATGGCTCATTAAGATACCTAAAGATCTTAAATACCCCCCCCCCCACTCGCTCTCTCAATAAAGGAAAAACAAATCGAATTACAGACCTATTACCTATTTATCACATCTCTCTAAACTTTTTCAATATGACATCATTTATTTTCTTTGTAAACCCTTTATGTCGTCTTTCCAACACATATTTAATATAGAGAAAGTTACTACGACCAATTTATTGCAATTTTCTAATTGCTGCTTTACTGCCTTTGAAGTAAGTGGGCTTGTAAGACGTTCAACAGGATTAATCATCGGATTCTTGTTCACAAACTATCTGTTCTGAAGTCTCCTTCTTGTTTTGTAGATCAGATCTATTCTTATCAATCCGGACGGTTTCAGCGTGTTATAGTTCATAGGACATTTTCCAAAGCGGTTAGTAACATATC
Source organism: Dasypogon diadema (assembly GCA_006980735.1). Classification (NCBI taxonomy): domain Eukaryota; kingdom Metazoa; phylum Arthropoda; class Insecta; order Diptera; family Asilidae; genus Dasypogon; species Dasypogon diadema. The sequence continues at coordinate 13,382 of QYTT01084172.1, forward strand.
TGGCGCGCCCCAGGGTAGCCATCTTGGCCCTTTGCTATTCCAATTTTACCAATGAACCGTACTTAATCTCAATCTCGGTTCTCAATTGTTATTCCGACGACGCGAAGATAATTCAAATGAGCTAGAGTGTCACCGCCTAAGTACGGACTTAAATGCCTTTTACGCATGATGTTTTTTAAATTGCCCCCCTCCCCCCCCAAAAACAAAAAAAATTGTACAGGCATGTCCTTCTCTCATAAAAGAACTTGGTTGGAATTTAACCTTTCAATTAGCGGACACATTCTGTTTAGAGTTGATTGTACTATGAATGTGAGTGTCCTGCTGAATTCTCGTTTTTCGTTTGATGCTTCTATTAATCAAACTATTAATTAAAATCTATGCTGGGTGTTGTGAGGCACTTGAAGAAGGGGTTCGTTGATCTCTACATTTTCAAACTTCTGTACTGCACTTCTGGTACCTAGACCTACCCTAAAATTAGTCAGAAAGATGCTCTCCGCTTAAAAACCTAAACCTGTAGTCCATAAAAAAGAAACCAGAGTTGTAAAAAAGCAGGAAACGAACTTCATCAAATACCTCTGCGGCTATGACGCTTAATGGGTCGATTAAACTGCTAAACTGCGTTTATTTGATAATTTATTACCAACTTGTTTGCCTACAATAATTATTACGAATTTTCAAAACCACATTCATTCATGCTGACCATGATTTTGAAAATTTATCAAGTCTGTGTCATTCAATGGAAATTGAAATTCCCATAAGGAATTGTTGCTGTGCAATTTTACAATAGAAGCATTTTAGTAAAAAAAACTCCATGTAAACATTAGAAATAATAGACCTCGTGTAGAACAAAGTTCGTTCCTTCCACCACGTCCAAAGCAGTTAGCACATATCTGAATCAATTAACGGCGAGTCCGTAGCAATGCTGCTATTAAACAAAAACTTTCACTTAACTGAGATCGTTGTGATTATTAAAATCAGCGAAATTTTTATTGTGCTAACAGAAATTGAGGGGGAAAAAAACAAGGAAATATCTACCCTGACAGTTGGAATTGCTATGATTAATAATAGGCTTGATGAGCTCGAAAAGTTCATAACAACAAGCGAAAGAAATTAAGCAAGTGCAAACAGACTGCCATTTGCCTTGCTGCTTGCTTCAAAGTTCATCTTCCAGGCTGGTCCGAAACGACGCTCTAGTCCGAGGCTTCTACTTAAGTTTAAATAAAATTTTATTCATGAGCTAAATTATATATGATATACGGCCCCATACCCAGATTCCGTCTCGGCATCAGCATCACACTGGACCGAATTAAGTTCCATTTATGCTGCATGGAGCAATCTAATGACGGCATTACGAGATCACAATTCGCTTGTATTTATTTTAAATTATTTTTAATTGATTAGTTTCATTCGGGGCAGGACGGTAATTGAGGAGGCCAAGTCGGCGCTGTGTTGGTTATTTTTCCAACCAGTGACACAAGAAGGCAATCGCGTTCGAATGGAAAATGATTTTAGATGTTAATTTAAGCTCGATGAGTATTGTTTCTCTCCGTGCAGCGGGAACATGGCCTTCGAGATGGTTTGAATGATTTCGACTCCATAACGAGGGGACATTAATTATAATTAATTATGATCACGACAATCAATTGTAAGGCTTGGCCCAATGCAGTGCGTAGCGCTGTTTTGTTTGAACTTTGATTTTGTCACAATCTTAACATTGTGGTTTGATTTTAACCAAGATTTCCTTGTAAGTGATCAGAATTTTGCTTCTGTTCAATAACATCCTCTCTATCAATTTGACTTATATTTCTGGTTTCGGTAACTTTTAACCCTTGTATTCTGGTGGATTTTTCATTCCACTGCCATAGTTTGATCCAAAATTATTACAAATACTTAATCGATTCTAATCTCGACGTGACATTATCAATTATTGTATATTAATAAATAAAATAAATAAATAAATAAAATTTCTTTGTACTTCCAAAATATCGATATCATTATCTGTCTACATATTAAAACGATTTTTCTTTCTTAAAAAGCATAAAATACTAGCGACATGCATGAAAAATGAAAGGCTGGAAAGAAAATCCCATGAAAATCGGCATAGGTAGCAAAAACCGACTTAAGAAAAAGAGTCCTGAGGTGTTGTGTTCTGTAGTTAAGCAGCAGGAAATCGAGCAATCGATGAACACGATAATGGATAATTTTATCGAAGAATAACCGAAGTCGCTAGCATCAATGACATAGTAATGTAAAGAGTAAGATAACAGAGACTATTGATGACAAGGTAATGCAGAAGGTATTTGTTTCTTAATTTAGAACAAAAATTCTGATATGCTTATGAGAATACTTAAATGAAACCTTATTTTTATCCTTACATTTCCATCAATGAATCAATGAAGAATAATGTACCAAAGAGTAATACATGAATTTGCAATGACATCCCTGTGTTAAAATTCATTGATGTATAGTAGTGTACGTATGTTCGTTACTTCATTAATGAAGTAATGAACACATTTCCTACTAGGTTGGTACTGCTGCTTTCTAGCACAAGGAAACAAGATTGCGGAATTAAAAAAAACAGTGTGTGGTAGAATATTAGGAACATTAGTAAGATTGAAGCTGCCATCATTTATTTCAGACATAAAGGTGATACTATCAAAATATTTTCCAATAGGAGCTGATTCATAGTATAAATGGCTCGTCGCGAAAGACAATGGGACTTTGCCATTATATTCGTCACAAGTCACCATTAACCCTAAGAAGCTAACCTTATTTTAAGAGCCTAAAAGCTAAATATTTCTCGTTTCGACATAGTTGCTCTGCAAATTAAAAACGGTGGTTCTTTCACAAACGACGCGGTTACCTTCTTCAAAATGTTTTAATCAAATGGAACCAAAACTCGTAGTGCAACACTTAGAAAAAAAAAGAAATGGCGATGAGCGCAAATCGTATTCGTTGAATCGAAAATTACAGCTTTTTTGAGAAATTTGCGGATGTATGTGGAAAAAGGATAAAAAAAATTCAACATTTGTACTTTGACAATTCGTAGCTATTAAACGAATACGATTTGATATTAGACTCAAATGCAAATTATGTTTAGTATTAGCTATACGGTCTTCATTCAAAAGGGCAACCGAAAAATATTCAAGTGTCATTATCTCGAAAGCCGTTAGGATTATCCCCCCACCAAGCATAACTTTTTTAGTTTGTCTAGTAGAGACCTATTACTGGACGACCGCTTAGTCACTTTAACTGGGACACCCTATACATTTAACATGCTGGTCTATTAAGATTAATAATATGTGACTGTTTTGCCATCTGTTAGAAATTCGCCTTGGTACTTCTTATTCTCAAGGTTTTAAACGTTTCTTCTCCTTCCGAATGGTATTTTGAATTTTATTTTTGGAAAACTTGTTAGCAAGCAATTCACAGTACACTGATCTCTAGTCAGCATTATTGTGAAATGGCGCTATTAAAGATCACATTTGTTATTGGTGAGCTTTAGACCGCAATAAAGTGGTTTACTCGGTTTGTCTTGCCTTGCCACAATATATTATTAGGAAAATGTTCTCAGCTTTTGGGTTAAGCGCTGCTTCTATAAAACCAGTTTTCTATGAGAGTTAAAGTCATAGGGCCTAAACACACTGGAATAGTTCACCCAGCACTGAAACTGGTTTTGATCTTTTGCTTCGAAAGCGCACTGGGTGAATTCAACCAGGAGGAATTTTTGTGTACATGAAAGGCTTTCGCTGGTATTGGTGTATGGAAGTCAGGAATGACCGCTGCTCTTGAAAAAATGTTTAGCTGACGAAAAGAAGAAGCATTCTGTGCATAAGTGTTAGTTTTCAACTCTCATTCACCCGGCTTGGCTGCGGTTGAAAATTTGCCGAGGTAGAATAACGCGCCCTTCCCTCCTTTGCCTAGAAAAGCCGGTTTTCAACCGCCTAATTCACCCAGTGTTTTCAGGCCCATATACTTTACATATACTCATTAACATCCCATGCTATTTTTAATGGGACAAATTTATTTTCTCGGGTACCGAAGGGTTCCCTATTGGGGCCCCTGCTATTAATTTTAAGTAAAAATTTTATATGCGGGCGATGTGTAGCTACAACCTAAAGTCAAGTTGGAATGATTTGTTGATATACCATTTAAATAATAACTTGTAGATGTCTTTGGAACCGTGTAGCTCCAGAACGGATGAACTGATTTCAATGCGTTTTTGTTTGTTTGAAAGTTCGTATCTGCGAGATGGTTCTTAGCCATGTTTGATGAAAATCTGTTTAACTGTTTTTAGGATATTCACCTCTCATCACAGTTTGTGTAGGGATCTCAGCTACTATTATAACTAAAAACTTTGAATTTGAGTTCAAATGTTTAATTTTGTATCGGAAGTTTTTCAAGTTTTTAATTTATTTTTATTTGGGTCAGATATGTTTCCTCGTCTTCATTTCCTTTGCTTCAGTGGAATATGTGTCGCTTTTAACAACCTTCTAACTCCAAATTTCTCTTACTTGAATCTTTCCTTAAATCGAAATTTCTGCACCTCATATGACACTGCCATCAAAATTCCCCACCTCCCTATTTCGAAACTTCCTTAACTCGAATTTATTTCACTGGCAAATGCGATTTCGACTTAAGAGAGGGCTGATTGTATATAAGGTTTGTATTTTAGGTTGCTTCGATCATAGGTCCTCGCTTGTAAAAAGCATATTAGTATTAATTTCTTTATTTGTGTTTTTTAGGGTTCCGTACCCAAAGGGTAAAAAACGGAACCCTATTACTAAGGCTTCGCTGTCCGTCCGTCCGTCCGTCCGTCTGTCACCAGGCTGTATCTCATGAACCGTGATAGTTAGATAGTTGAAATTTTCACAGATGATGTATTTCTGTTGCCGCTATAACAACAAATACTAAAAAACAGTATAAAATAAATATTTAAGGGGGCTCCCATACAACAAACGTGATTTTTTTGCTCGTTTTTGCTCGATATTGATAACGGCAACAGATAGACG
>QYTT01084173.1:7388-25340 GCA_006980735.1 Dasypogon diadema
CCCTCAACTCAGCACTAATTTACCATATAGCAAAAAACGGGCAGTAAAAACAATTTCATACATTCTGGGTGTAATTTTTATATTGTCTGTTTATTAAAATATTAAAGAAAGTATAAAATTTACAGCAAAATTATTATCATTTGATGGTTTATATAATTTTGTAGTACATATCCTCCAAATTTTTATAGAATTGGTTTATATCTCTTATAAATATAATTTTTATTCCAAAAATAGTAGAAAAGAAAATAATAAACTGAATTATATAAAAAATGTTAACCAATTACACCAAAATTTCTAACCGTGTATCTGTTGCTTTTACTGTATAAATTTTATTTTCTAGTTCCACTTTTTATGTGTCCTCACAACCGTAAAACTTGGCGAGCAATAACAAAATTTACGGCCGTTTTTCTTCTATTTAATTACGCTCTTCTCAGTGCATTAATAATGTATAGAAAGTTGAACCCGAACGTACACGTAATTTACAATAAACTCCTAAACATGATGGCAATTGCGATGAATCTTTTCATCATGGCCAAATTTAACCCACAAAACTCGAATAATGCTGCAACGCTGTATAAACTTTCTTGCGTTTTTATTTAACACGTTAACTGCAATGCCGGTCCCCAAGGATCGGCATTGAATTTTCCGTTTACACAGCACCGGTCCTCAGAAACTGGCAGCAAAATATTAAAACAATAATGGCGTAGAATTTAAATAATATTTTGAAACAAGTATATACAGCCAACCCTCCTATAGCATGATTAAATTGTACCGCGTTTTTACACAAACCACGTACCGCGTTATATGGAAACCGCGTTATGAGAGACTCAAAATTAATAAAAACCAATTTAATTCGTACGCGTTTTATGGAAATCGCGTAAAAAACTTCGAGAATTAATTTAAATTACAGTTAAAAATCAATATAACATGCTTTCAGACATTTTCAAATTTCACAGGAAAAATGATCAATTTTTCAAAGGAAAAGCGAAGTTTCTGAACAACATTTGTACACACTTGCTAAAAATTTTACCAAAAGCCCCGTTTCTGCAATTTTCATAAATAAATAAATGGAAATGTTTATGTATCTGAAAAGAAAGCATAATATGAAAACAAAATTCAGTAGCATCCAAAAAACCTTGTACTATAAGAAGTAAGCATCCAAATCCTTAGAATTGAAAGGGTTATTTTAAATAACAATATTTCTGGAAATGTTATAGAAATTAATATAAATATGTAAGAGGAATTCACTTGGGCAAGGATACGTTATATTTATAGCTTCATACCATACCAGCGGACGACTAATTTCAGCTAAGAGCTTTTTCTTGTTTTAGTTAACTGAATTCCTAGAAGAAACATTTCAAACCCTTAAGGATTGGATTGCTACCATTCAATGGATTTTGTATAATTCCAAGGGTCCGTCGGATATTTCTGAAGGGTTGTTCGAATTTTTCATATGGCTCCAAACAAATGAGAAAAATCGTCCAGAAGCTTCAGTTGAAAAAAATTTATATCTTAAAATATGTTGGGAGATATTAGCATTACAAATATTTTGGTAAAAAAATATTGTACCCTTGGGATAACCGTATGGATCGTTTTATTCTGAGATTGAGGGTTTTAGCAATTATAATAGATATCAATGGTTCAGAGAATTCCTTAGGTTTGTTTACTATTGGGTGTTGAACGTAGGAGTCAGAACTGATCGTAGTAAAATTAAGCCAACGATCTACTGGAAGATTAAAAAAAGAATTTCTAAAATATATAACGTAACGAATTTCGTTCTTTTATTTCTTTTTGTTTTGACTTTCACTTAATTTTGTCTCGAACAAAAAAGAATAAAAACAAACATATTTCGGCTACACTTTATACAGAAAGGCAAAAATTATTTTCTTTAGCGGCGTACTACAACGTTACACAGTTTCATGGTAGTTAAGATCACTGACTAGCATTGAAGAAGGGCCGCGACATTTAGCACCTTTCTGGGAGCTACGCTGTAACGGTCCCAAAACCAATTTTTATAATTTGAACATTGAGATGAAATTATGGAGAGAATATTGTCGCCTCAAAATGGTACCATTTTAGTGTTTACCTTATTCATGCGTTCAGAAAACATTTGTCATACATTAAAATCTACAAATGAGTAATCCATTTAGAGAGTGTTTGATAATATTTAAGAAGGCAATAGATTTCAAAAGAGCTGCAGTTATTGTATATTTCATAGTCGCTGAATTGTAATTCAGATTTTGATGCAATCCTAAGCACGCAAGAAATAGCTCCACTTCTTATGGGTCCATATAATTTTAGTAGACAATGCCACAAATGCGTAAGTTAACACGTTGAGGTCATTAGGAACCGGCATTTAAAAGCTTTTTCAGTACACGCAATTCTCTCACAAAAGCCTTTATGCTGATTGCCACACTCAACGTGTAAACCGCGATGGAGAAAGTATCGGGTGGTAATGAAGTTCATGGTGCATTTGTGCTGTGAATTTCAATGGTGTGTTCTTTCCAGACTATTCATGGTAATTGGGTCTAAAATCCTCTCTCAGACCAATCAAAGGTCCTTTAACAGGAACAATAAGTGTTTAATTTTTTTTTTTTGATCGGGCGCTGCCGCTGGTATTCCCCTCACCTGCCACTACCATACCAACGAAGTCGACGTGATTCTCAGAATCTCCAGTGCACATGGCCTCCCAAATCTTATAACAATTCACAATCACACATTCATCCAGTCCAGTCTAATCATCACCAATTACTTCCTTGCTCCCATTGGGAGTGGAAAGGAAGGAGAAGAAGCAGAAGGAGCAGAGAAATCGTAGGAAAACATATTTTTCTTTTTTGTTGGAGGTCGTGCACCCGTTGGACCCAGTTCCTCAATGTTGACGGTATTTCCTCGGCTGATACTATGTCGTGAAACCGTTAAAGTCTAAAGAAAAATTAAAATTCTGCTTCTTCTAAAAAGAAGATTTTTAGCTTCTACATATCGCCGCATTGTATTACCTCTTCTAAGAAAGAAGACCTGCGTCTTGTGAAATTGCGGCACCCCCAATTGCATAGCACTGCGGAACTGCAGCACCCTCAATTTTTCGTAATATATAAAAATATTTATTTATATTTGTTTGCAATATTTACTTTCGTCATCTACAAACCTATAAAATTGAATATATTTTTATATATTACGAAAAATTGGGGTTGCTGCAGTTCCGCAGTCCCATGCACGAGCCGCACCTGCACAAACTGAATGACTATGTCATCCCCATGTCCCTGTCAACAGTGTCAACTGAAACCAGCTTTTCAGAACGGGCTTCACTGATTTAAAAAAAAAAACATTTTTGTATTTACGTTTATTTTTCTTGTTATTTTTTACTTATATCCGCGGGAAGTTTTCACAAGAGTTATGAAATGTTTCTACTGTTTATACATAACACAACAACGTAAAAATTTCATTAATTTCAATTTTGCTTAGCTTGTCAGCAATGGCATTGATCCTGTTAAATCATTCATTTCTTTGTGCTGATTACATGTTTGGGTAATTTGGAATTTACATAAAATTTGCATAATGTAATTCCAAGAAATTTCGTCCAATTTGTTTACTCATATTAATGAATTTAGAACTTATTTGTCTGAGACTATGAAATGTTCTTGGTATATGAGACAATCGTCTGATGAACTGGCGCTATTCAAAGATATATTTATGCCCCGGGAAGTGTACCTACCCCTCATTTTCTCATATTTGTTTTCCAAATGTGTTCTAATGAATTTTTCTCTTTATAGAACACACTTCCTTGATAACGTCGCACAACTTTATCACTGACTGGATATATCTTTTCTGAACTTACAAATACCGAAATGTCCATCTTTAATGTTCACAAGCGGATTCCTCCCTTAACCATATATCCAGTGTCCAAATCGAGAAATAATCTATTTTTCATCTACCCATTTATCTCAATTAACTTGGAGAAAGTGATTGGCAGCTCAGACACACTAGTCATCATGATGTTACGCTAAGGGAGACAGAATTCTTTTGATAAGAGGTTTGAAGGGCTTTTAAGGATATTTCACCTTTTTAATTAACAATTTAATCTCAGTGTCCAAGAAAATGAGTTTTTGTTAAGCCAAATTGAACAATCTTTTATGGAAACCTTTCACGAAAGGGTTGGGGTTTTTAATTACTTCTTTGCCTTTTTATTTAATTTTGTATCTCCACAAATTCTGTTGCTCTTAGTGGAGTCGGGGGAGTTACCTTAAATATTAATTGAAGCATGAAACATTGATGCCAATGATCAAGAAGATTCCAAAAGCAGTGCACGAGTAAATTATCCAAATTGTTTCCATTAATCTGAGTGCCTTGATTAATAATAATCATCGCTATTATGAGCCCTGTAAGGCCTTTTTTTGTGGTGAAGCCAAAGCTCAGGGGATACCCTATAATGCACAGATTTGTCGGGAAGTTTAGTAAGAGGGGGAGGAAAAGAATGTGTCGGTGTACATTCTGCTTGAATAGCTGCGGCCTGTAGTCCAGCGGGAAAACAGAAGATGGTAGTTTTTCCCACATTTGTATAGTTCGGCTCAAGAATGATTCACAGAACTTCACTGTTCTGCTAGATTTCATCTCAGGGACAAAAGGGTGAAGACAAGGAATCAGACCAGAGATTATGTTGGAACAATGTCCATTAAAGTAGCGATAAAAGAAAGTTAGACAATCGGAGAAAATGTGAAATTCCTTTTCATTTCTGCAGTCTTGTAGTTGGGTAGAATTTTGAGGTGACGAAAACTGAAAACTATTGTTAACCCGATAAATGTCTCAAGTTTATCTACAATTTTTGTTTTGAATTTTAAAATCTTGAAATTCACTGTATAAAATTCAAGTGTCTACCAGTGTAGCAATTTTCAATCGATTATTTAGAATTTTGTGGAGGCTTGTATAATATATAAACCCAGTTATTTTCATACCAAAACATTCATAGAAATAAAAATTTACATATGAGTGTTTAAGGCCACTTTCTGACTTACGCCCTGTGCCGAAGGTTTTGACATCTGTTTCTCAAGAACTCATTACCTTTAAAAAATTTTGAATATACGCAGAGTAATAATCGAGGGTCATTTTAGGTATAGTCCCTAAGCATAGATCTTAGAAATACAATAAAAGAAAGGTTTACCTTAACGTAGAGTTCATCATGAAAGGAAAGAAAGAAAGAATTAGATGGCTTCATCCGAGGTTCTATTATATATGAACAACCATAGAATATCCACGTTTATCCTGGATCTGCACCCACTAACTTTATTACGTTAAATACGTTAAGGGGTGTAATGCGTTGCGCATGGGAAGACTTAGGCATATATCTGGCTAAAATCCTATGGAAGTCACCACACACTGAGCATTCATAAATTTTCCCAAATCTTTGTAATAAAAAGTCCTTGTAAAACATCAAATAACAGGCTTCTACTTGACAATTGTAATTAGATCTACTGACTGAGATGGATTTTAAACTATGATACCTAATTGACGCCTACTACTAACCAAACAGCATTTTTGAATTTTCAATAGGAGTACCTTACAGTTATCGAATAAACTTATGATGTTAAACTTTTACTTAGAGAAAATTGTGAGCCAATATAAATGTGTCTCTTGGACCTAAGATCGATTATTGATCTTCATAATTCATAAAATAATGTATAGTAGAAATAAAGTTGTATCATTTCACTTCAGGAGCTTTTTTTACTGCCGTCTTGGTCTATTTTCAAATTTTTGAGGGTATTCGGTAGCAGGGAAATGACTCCAAAACTCTTAAATCCTCACTGTTTAATCATAGAAAAGTCGGTATCAATGGTTTGCCTGGAGATGAGAAGACTTATCGATATGCCATTGACCATTCATATACATGTAGCAAGTCTCCATTCACTCTAGCTATTCAACCTTTGACCAGCCCAATTGATCTACTGAAAAAAACTTTGATGTCATCTGGATCCTGACATTCTGAACTACAAGTCGATAAGTCATTAATAAAAAGACAGACCAAGTACTGAATCCTGAGGAACACCACCAGTCGTAAGTGGTAATGGAAGAGACATGTCATTCTGGATTTTGACACAATGACTGCGGTCTCTTAAGAAGCTAGCGATAAAAGCTAGACGATGAAAAGCTAAATTGATTTTGGGTTTATTTGTAAGCTTAACATGGCTAACACAATCGAAAGCCTTGGAAAAATCGAACAACATAAGAGACACAAATTCATATCTATCGAGATTTTGAAGAATGTCGTCTGTTAATCTACAACTATGCCTTGGTTGAAAACAGAACTGTCAAATGCGCAACAATTGACTACTCTTCAAAAGGTCAGAAATTTGATTTGGTATTATATTTTCAAGAGTTGTACCTAAAAAACAATGAAGATTATGTAAATGGTCGATAATCACGAGTCCACGAGTCCAAGTCCACGAGTGACGTCGTTTTTGGTAAAAGGATTACAACCATTCGCAGTTTTCGAAAGATAAGGTAACCATGAAGTAGACGTGAACTTTACCTATTGTGCCACTAGTGTCTACAGAATTTTCTTTTTATTTTATTTATCTTTTTTTCTGTTACTGAAACAAAGGTCGACAAGAAACCTGGAAAATCTCTTTATTCTCACATTCGCAGCAGTACAATTTCATGAACTTTAGTTATAACTGACCCTCCCCTCTAGGGTCAACCAAATCTCAAACATCCAAATCTGAGGGAACATCCCATTTCGAATTGGTCTGACCCAAACAGCTGATAGAAAGAATATGCCACATTTATTACGGCCCATCGATTGCACGAGATTACACAGATTGTTTTGGTTGAAGCCAATACTCAAGTAAATGAAACCGATACTTTTCATCTCATTAAGATATGACTACAACCGTGAAGTTTGGGCACCACTGTACCGAAGGGAAAGTAATCAAGGTATGTACCATAATAAAAAATGTTAAAAAGTGATTGATATAATTCAACTGTTCATTAATTCTATTGCAATACTTGATTTTCTCCCCTGTTGGCGTGAGTTCGAATCCTGCACAGGACACGGCGATTTTTCTGGGTACCTGTTGTTGAGGCAATTCTACTGACAAGAATTGTACTTGTGAAGCCAGTGGGATGTTGCACAGTAAAAATTCATGCCAAAAATTGTGGCTCACTTCCAACATTTGTCAGGGTAAAAAAAATTTCCCAATCTCCCTTTCCCTATTTCCTTCCGACTATGCTGTTGTATACATCATAGGGTTGTTATTTACTACTTTTTTTACTATCTGCTCTATCCAAATTCAAACTTAATTGACGTTTTTTAAATTCTAATTTTTTTTGTATAAGTCGCGACTTGTTTTAATTCAAATGTTTTTAGATCCTTATAAGAAAAATCACACTCATTGATCTTGTTACATTATTATCTATATGTTAATTATACAAAGAAAGCTCCCGGTTCCGTATTTCAGCCACTTTTTTTTAATATGGAGTTTCATCTAGCTTTTCTTGAAATTTTATAGTGGTAACACTGATCCTCATCAGTTCGGGGTTGTGTTCATTACTTTGGGGTTGCGTTCCTGGGTAACTTTGTTGTTAAGTTCGGTGTTTGTTACCGATAAGTATGCAATACATGGATTTATTGGAACTTTTTTCATTATTCTGCATGATAAAATATTTTGCAAGTGCCTTTTTACTGCTTGCTTGCATGGGAGGATTAGGATTAGGCCTACAGGGGACACCTCTGAAAAAACGCGCTTTGAAATTTAAGGTGCAAATTGCGGGAACATATAAAAACGTTATGTCACTCATATACCTTCAATTTGTGCAATTGCACAGAGGAGATCCCTGTATGGACTAAATGTGCAAAGAAAATTAAAAACCAAATCTTTTTTTCTTAATCTTAAAGTCCTGCAGAAAAATATCAACAATATAAATATATGAAATATAAGTAGTTAAATATGGAGATTAAATATAGAAGGCAAAAAAATCCACTTAACCCGGACAGTCCAAATGCATCTGTATTGTCGATGTGGTTGTTTTGTTTTCCTTTATAAATCTTAAATCTTTCAGTTAAATACTTAAAAAAATTATTAAGCTGAATTAGACTGCCTAAAACAAAATTCCCGCGGGGCGACAGATGAGGAATATTCGTTTTCCATTGGTAACAATCTTTTAGGCCAGGAGAGTCCAGATCAGAAAGTAGATCATCAAGGAACTTCCCATTAGGGAAGTTTCCTACCGCTAAATTTATATTCCCCCCTAGATTTCAATCCACAAATTTTTTTTTATTCTGTAATTTGCTTATTCCCGTTTTTCAATTGAAGAAGGCTTTTTCAAATTGTGCGGTCCTTTCAATCCCTTCGATGTAACTTTGGGACTTGAAATTTTTCGGTTAAATTGTTTTCGACACAAATACAAATTCCCGCAATTTTAAGTTTTCACCACAATTTGAGTTTTTCTGACAATACTTTTTTAGCCCCCCCCCCAAAAAAAAAAATTTAAGTTTTCACCCCAATTTGAGTTTTCCCTGACAATTTTGTTTTTTTTTCAGCAATTTTAATTTTTGTTCACAATTTGAGTCTTCTTCACAACTTCACAACTTCTTAATCCTACCCTTCTAGGCTATTCCTACTTCGACCTGCTAACTTTACCCTTACACCATCTTAGTTCCTTAGCTTTATGGATTCCTCGTTACGTTTTTAGTTTTTTTTTTGTTTCCTAGGGTTTCTTCATTTCCACTACACACACAAAGTCTTCCTTAGTTCCTTCTAGTTTCGTCGTTCTGCCACTCACTCTAATAATTTTGGTGTGGCTTTGTTCTTTAGTTTTTCATTGTCTACATTTTAATTCCAATTCCTTGTCCTTTTTCTTGCCTTTAAGTGTCCTTATTTTCACTTTCAATTGCCCTGTGATTTCATCTATTATATGGTTTTGTCCACCTTCACTTTTAAGTCCTTTGTCTTTGGTATTTGTTTTCTTTTCACTTTAGTTCTTCCTTTTACTTCGTAGGTCACTGCCACTATCACTGACATTCGTCCTTAACACCATGTTCTCGGTTCAGGAATCGGTGACACTGGAATCGGTGATAATTCCGGACACTCTGAACCTTATACCTATCGGCATAAAAATTGCCCCACTTCCGGTGAACTTTCGCTAAAAGACCAGCCAACAGCGCGAGGATTTTCTTATTTCGAGGTATCCGTGTCACTTCTCGAAAACTTCCAATATTTATTCCCGGACTTCGTTCACTTAAAATAATTTCCCGGAAAGAAAAATCTTCTTAGATGACCTATCTGATCATCACCTAACACAACTTTATGCACTGCTTCAATACAATCTCAAATATCTTTTCATTATGTCCGGGAAGAAACACTTTCATGCCTTGTCAGTTCTGGGCCTAAGAAGATCACTTAGTTCTTTGAATAACGCGGATCAATACGAACTGATGCAACTATCCTTCAAATTATCCCAATAGCATGCAACAAGCAGACGTGCGACATTTTCCTCTTGTCTTTGCATGATTTACCTCGATCATACTTATTATTCAACTCTTAGGCTAGCACCAAGCACTAGTCACTATTTTTCCGCTTTCAGTTTCACTGACATCTCACTGCAATCCAGCTTATTGGTATTCCGTAGAAAGGTCTGAGCAATCAACCGTAAGGGCCGAAACACATTCAGAGCCGCAAGTACCAAGCCGCAGGTACCAAGCATCTGATGCCGACACATGATACCAAAGCAAGCCACATTCAGGGTACCAAGCCGCAAGCATCATTCAATACTGACAACTTTAAAATATTTATGATTGAAAATGATTGAATGATTGAAAATTTATCATGCATGAAATTATTTTTCCTCATAAATTCAATTATCTTTTCCTCCATTTTAAATTCTTTTAATTTTGGCACCTAAAAAAATATAAAAATTTACATTTATTTTGTTGGCAGCACTGTGGTATCAGTACCAAAGTTTAAAATTTTCCAAACTTGGGTAGCAAGCATCATTTGATACTGGTACCAAATGATGCTTGCTGCCGCCATTGTGGAAGCTCTCATAAGCTTTCGTTGTTTGAAACTTGAATTTGATACCTGGTACTTGCGGCTTGGTACCTGCGGCTCTGAATGTGTTTCGGCCCTAACCGCTTTAAAATAAGAACTGCTTTCAACAGATAAGTCCCTTTACTTCCACCGTTTACTCCTTGTCCAAGATGCCTCCGCGTACTCTTCCGCACCTGAATGTTCACTCGATCTAGCGGAAACTGCTAACATCGTCAGGCTGCCTCTGACAGCCTTTTAATCCCCCATACGCAACAACTGCCACTTTTCAGGTCTTTTTATGATTTCTTTTCTTTTCACTTTTGAGTGCACATTTTTTTTAATTGCGCTTGGAATTAGCTGTTAAAAATTCTTTTTTTATCACTTGGAACCTAAACACGTTGACTGTCGCAATTATCATAAAAGCTTTCGTGAGAGAATTCCGTGTTAAAATGCCTTTGTCGTGAGAGAGCTTTTAAATACCGGTCACCAGCTTTTAAATGCCGTGGGGGTCAGCAGTCAACTTGTTAAAAAAGGTCTTCAGCACATCGTGATGGCGTGCTGATGTAAGATGCGCATAAGTAATAATTCTACTATAGTTTTGTGAACAGAATAGCTTTGGCCTGTTGTTGGAGTTCTATAGGCTAGGAGAGATTTTGAAAAATTACTCTCCCTAAAATATGTTCCCATTTACCAAGCAACCCAAGCCAACCATCAACCCTTGATCTTGGGATCTTCGCAAGGAAAACCTGCTGAATATGCGGAGGCAGTATTCTTCATATTTATATATTTACCCAACATTACCTAAACAAATATTTTAAGATACAAAAGTTTTCCCATGAATTATGTTAAGTACGTTCGTTTGCTCACATGGCCTGGCAGATCAATTTTAGTGAACCAACAAGGATTGTTTTTATGATGAATTGACCGATCAGGGCATAGATGTCCAATCCTAACGACACTGACATTATGTGACATAGTGTGAAAGTCCTTAGGAGTCATTTTGATACTTGCAGCCTCAATTTCGAATTTTTCAGCAGTTATTAAATTTCAAGGCATCGGGAAAAGATGGGATGATTTATGACTTAATCAACTAGATATAAGACTGAAAACCGAATTCAACCCGAGAGTGGGTAAATTTGCGCATGAATTCAAGATTATTCTTTACTAACCTACACTCGGTAATGTCATAGAGATGACTGTGTCTATAACCTGTCTGTGTCACCTATAAATGCTTTAAGGAATATATTTTAGTACATCTTCAAGCAATGTAGTATAGCCGAGGCGACTAAGCAGTTCCTGCAGCAGCGCTCCGGACCCGGGGTTCCAACCTGCCAGGACGAATGCGGCGCGAGGGTTTTTTCACTCACAACACTTGGTATATCACACACATCTTTGCGCTGAAAGACGAACCTGTAGAAACTGACCATCAGTGATTAATGCTCGATGCTACCTGCCTACTATCATTAATTGTGGGCTGAAAAGAAGTAGAGAAATTGTTCATAGCATTACAGTAGTAACCATATATAATACAACGTTGCAAAAAATTCCAAATCTTTTTAATTTGTAGCACAGTTTCTTGACAGCAAACGAGGAATTGATTGCAGTGTTGAAAAATTTACGTTTACAAATTAGCCACTTGCATTCACTATATATCACATACGCTTATATCTCGAACGTACACATAAACAAGTTCATGTATTTGAAGTATATTTATTAAAAGTCTTTAATCATGGAATGGATTTAATGAGTGCAGTTCTACAAATTAATTGTATACAATAGTAACGTTAAAGGACCACAAATAAAACATACTCTCGTAAAAATCGGGCATCGTTCAAGGTATATTACTCAGCTTATTGTTAATTTAAATTTACATAGATTTATACACAAGTGTGTCTTTTTTATTTAAAAAAAGTCATAGAAAAAGAAAACAATTACTTAGTCTAAACCTTCATCACTTGTTCTTAAAAACTTGACTGAAATGAAGAAACAAAGGAACAATATTTTATAATTCTTTAACCTCTTCAGGGACGGATTTTTTATGGCGAGAAAAAAGTGATTTATTTTGTTAACGATTTATTCATTTTACATTAATAGGAATTCAAAAAGCCAAAAAAATGAAGAAAACAATCAAATTTCACAAAAGAAAATAACTTCCACATTTGTGGATGCTGAACGTTAATGGTAGTTTATGAGTGAAGTGATTTCATACATTCTGGGCATACTGGTTCTTCACATTTTTCACAAATGTAACGAGTTCGTCTTACACAATTTTTATCGTGACATCTCGGAGGATTTTTTAGTTCCTTTTTTTAGGGTAATGACTGATTTCAGGATTAACTTTGGTCCACCTTTTGGATTTTTTAGGTGGTTGTTCACATACAGAATTTGAAATAGGTCTACCTCGTGTTGTGGCTTGTTTGCCCATTTTTATCATTGTGGTCGCTATTTACGCTTTGAACTCTGGAAAATACATTTTAATGTTTTGTTGATTGAAAAGAATCGATAAATTAACAATGGATATATTTAAAAATTGAAAAGCAATTCTGTGGTGAAATTTTCGACTTTTTGTAGAGTAAGGATAGTGTACTATCATACGATCGGACATATCTACACCCCGCATGAATTTATTATACTCTTTTACAATAAAAAGTCTTGTTATTGATGTATGTATGTCTTCTTTTTACGGTTCCATTTTTATACATTGTGGTTAGGTTCCACACCGGCGTAACAAGAAATAGAAGTGTAATATTTTCAGAGGATGTAGCAATCAGTAATATTATCCTCGTTCGCGCTTTTGTAAATCCTTTTCTATAACGAGTTTTCGAGAAGCCTTAGACATTCTATTCTTTCTTACAGTATCCACAACGAATATACTCTTTGTCTTTAGATGTTTTACTAACGCTATTGATGTGAATAGATTATCTAACAATGGTTTATGGTTTTCGTTCTCTAAACCTTCACATAGTCGCAGAACTGCGTCCCCAATGACACCATCTTGTGTGCTGATAGTTGAAGATTTTTAATGCATCGCAAATTTTGAAACGTATCCATCTTGGGAGGCTCTAACCCAAGCTTTGAATTCCCACTTCTTCGGTTTGGATTTGTTATACTGTTTACCTCTGTGTTTGCCTTTAAAAGGCATAATCATTTCACCAATTGCCTAAAATTCTGTCGGTGTCGAGGCATTTGCAAAGCTTTCTGATAGCATATCCAATAGTGGACGAACTTTTATAAAAACATCTTCACAACCATTTGGTATTTCATTGTTGTTTTTACAGTGGAGATATCTCTTTATTTCTTCAAAACGCTTTAGAGACATTGTTTCAGCGATAATAGGAAGTCGAAGTGAAGCATCTAAAGACCAATACAATCTATAGTTTGGGTATTTTATATAAGTACGTCATTATAATATTAATTGCATAGAATTTCTTCATTTTGAAAACATTTCTGTTGAATGAATCCTTCCCGCAATAAATGGCGTATTGAATAGTTTCTTGTACTATATATTTAAAAATGTCGTTAGTAAATATTTGGATGAAATATGAGTATGGTGTTGCACCGGCTATTTCAATTTCACGGGGATGTGGTGGATTTTCGAGAAATGCGTTATCGTTTTTAGCGTACCAAACTGTAGAACGTTGATGTTACCTCGTATCTATATCAACTGGGCCTCCATCGTCACTTTCCAAAACACGTCTTCGTTTTTTCGGACGACGATATTGAACACTTTCATCAGAATCCGAACATTCTTCCGCAATTCCTAATGGTCTATATAAGTCACTTGCACTTTCCGTATCAGATAATATTTCGAAATCTTCACTGTCTGAATTTTCTTTCTGTAATAATTTGGATCTTAGTTAAATTTTTCTTTTCCATTTTCGTTGCAACCTGGGCACATAAAATCATAATTTATGGATTTCGTTATACGCTTACACGAAATATTAAATTATACTTACGATTGTATTTAACTAAAAACACCACCTCGAACGGTAATTCTACACATATGTGTACATTTGGTAATTTCTTAA
Source organism: Dasypogon diadema (assembly GCA_006980735.1). Taxonomy (NCBI): domain Eukaryota; kingdom Metazoa; phylum Arthropoda; class Insecta; order Diptera; family Asilidae; genus Dasypogon; species Dasypogon diadema. Next base: position 21,433 of record QYTT01084173.1, read on the forward strand.
AAAATAAAAAACCCACAGGAAATTTCTTTGCTACCTTTCTAAAAATTATTAAAACTTAATATATTTAGTATATGATATTATTTTTATCAATCCAACAATACTGACTGCCGAAAAATTACTTCACGCTTTTTTTTATATCTCTAACTGTACATCGGAAATAACGTTATCAGTGCAGCCAAACCAACAAAATTTTACTTCTCTTATTGAGGGATTCTTTAGAAAATAATCCGTAGTGAAAATTTTGGTCTATTTATTATTGACAGTAACTATAATTAAAAAAAAAACTAAACGTCCACATATGTGGCCAAGGGCGTGAAGAGGTTAATGCCGTGGAGAAATTTTAAAAAAGCAATGAATATCATGCACCCAACTTTTTTAGAATGTAAATTTTACTTTAAATCTCCTATCAAATCTCCTTTAACTCACAGCACACTACTAGTAGTAACTCAAAATCTTTTTCATGATTTCTCGTGTTATGAGGATTCAACTTAATAAATTTATTGATGTAGTAGATCTCTTAACACATTGCCATGACCAAACACCAGAATTCTCGTTTTCACCAACATATCGTCGCTGTTGAAGTATTGCTGATTCGTAATGTGTTAATTTGAAGTACCAAATATCGCACCAAATTTTACCTTATCCAAAACAAAGGCACATTGATATATACATATATACAAAAGATAAAAGAATTTTAAGAAAGATATCCCAATTCGTGCTTGTAAATTATCCTGACAACATTTTCCACATCTGTGCAAATTGAGGCACGGAGTCGGCATCCGCGAACACGAGGCTCCCGATGGAAATTGCTGTCTCCACATTCTTTCACGTAAACTTCTTCTCGTAAAAAATGGGGAATTTACTTTATATAGTAAATATAAAGAAAGACCCTCACTCTAGTCAGAAGTGAGATCTTTTGAAAAATTGGCAAAATTTGCAACTTCACGTGTCGTGTTTTATTTCTAAGAGGAAAGACTTTTTATTTTATTTTCTATACAAAAATCTACAATTTTCCAAAGCAGTATTTCACTTAGTTTTCTTTAAATTGCATGTTAAAGATATTTTTACATTTAATGTATATTTTGATTCACTGTTCTTAGATGATTATTTTAATTTTAAGATTGTTTGGGAGATACTTACCGAGATTAAGAGCTGCTGCATCATACTGTTCAGTTTTTTTTTTATTTTTGTTTAAGGTATTTAAGGTATAAGCTCGGGGGACAAGCCTATGATGCACACACCACAGTTTAGGCGAAAGGATATATTTGACTAAAGATGAAATTTAGAATTTTAACTTGACAAATGTTACAAGTAAGCCACAACTTTTGGCATGAAATTTTTACTGTGCAACAACCCCCGGAGGCTGCACTTCTCGTCAGTATAATTGTCTTAATTATTGGTACCGAGAACCTATCCTTTGTAGAAATCGAACTCTTGCCCGCAGAGAAGAAAACCTTCGGAGCTGGGATTCAATGTGCTCAGCCGCCAATGTGAGCGATAAATTTGTAGTCATCAATTTATAAAAATTAATATTTAACTGATATCATCATAGCATGTTCCGTTTTGTATAAACCTGTAGAAATTCAACCTCAGACTTAGAGTTGTTAGTATAGTGAAATAAAAATAATACTTTTCAATAATTTAAAATTTTCCGTTACTAATCTCGTGGTTCAATTTCATAGTTATGGCTCACGCTGATCATTTCTACTACTCGTTATTGAAACTCAAAAGCTATTGCTATAAAGTGCGGTGAGGTGATTATTAGAAAGTCGAAAAACAATGGGAAAAGTATGGAGCCCTGCGAAACGTACCAATCTACCAATCAAGAATAGAACTAAATGAAGTGCTAAAAATTTGGTTAGAAGAACAGAGTACCAGATTCCATCAAAGGCCTTCCAGGTATACACTGAAATAAAAAAAATTAGGAATGTTTTAGGGTGGAAATAGCTAGCAAATTACTGGCATTTAAAAATTCCAGAGTGTTTAAATCTGTGGGTAAGTATAGATCTTATCGGCATGACCTTAACTTCAATGCATCAAATTAGAAAATATCAAATCTAAAAATTTTCCCTATACGTGATATTATAAACTATTCAGTTCAGCCAGAGCTTTATAAACATCTCGCTCACATTTTTATTGTCGTGTATGTGTTTTGATCTAACCTAGATTAAAAAAATGCGGCTCGTGAGCCATGAAGAGTAACGAACTGCATAGGCGAAAAAGAGAGAGTTTAAAAGAGCGCTTTGCCTACAAAAAAGGAAGTCAAAGGTTTATTTCAGAACTCAGTAGACTAAAGAAGGGAATGACTGAAAACATGGTTCAAAAATTTGGTCTTGGATAGGACGGAAAAACTGAAAAAGACGAATTTTAACGGAGGAGCATTTTCTAGGAAATTATGTCTTACAAGTATCTTGAACAGTACGTAATCGTATAGTGGCAAAATTCGATCAGAATCCGGCGCAAAGGATGGTGTCCTTGAAGGAAATTAAAAGAACCATATATAGCTTCACACCCCGTAAATCTCCGGAAATGGGATATTCTCTGCTTTACTCTTCGAGCATACAACAGAAAAGGAGTGGAAACAACCAGGTAAAAGTGAAGCCAATTTACTGACTAATACTTAAGAATTCCGGCTCACTTTACAGTGTAAAAATTGAGAGCTTGGGTTAACGCAGGAAATTTATTATGGAAATTTCCTAGCCCAAGCTATCAAACACGCACACATTCAGAAAATTTTCGACTTCACCTAAGTTCCATGCGAGTTTCTCTGTTGTTCCGCTCCTTTCTGTTCTCTTCTCGAAGGCTTTACTATAGTGGGGCAAAGAGGTTATTACTCGTTGGTTTGGAATAATATTTATTGCTGCCTTACAACAAGGCATGTACCTGTAAAGTGAAGGGAAAGGAAGGTGACCTGTTAAAACCTGGGAAGAGAGAGTGCAAAACGCTGAACCCCAGAATGTAAACTAGCATAATATAGAATAAAATAGACCAGGGAACTTACAATTCCCAAAGGCAGAATTAAGAGGGTCGGTATAACAGAAAGGTTTCACAAGATTTTTCTCAGTGACGAATCAATTCCAAAGAAGGAACCGAAGGGTATTTTTATATGCACAGACGGACTTAGGATTTATGGCAGGACTGGTGATGAAGACCTTAACTTATCTTACTATGTTATTCTGGCGAGATGCATCTCGGTTTACCAGGCACAAATGCTGACTCTGGGTCATGCCTTTAAGGGAGTAAGTAAAATTCTTATCACACTGGACAAACAAGTAGTGGTCAGATGGGTTAAAGGACATGTGAATCAAAACACTTTAGTAAAACAATGACGGTTATGGAGTTCCAAGACCTAGAACAAAATTCAACAATTAGGAAAGTCACGGTGAAGAACCTCATCGAGTAAAGGGTTATAAAATAATACCAATAACAGTGGGAAAGTATAATAACCTGCTGACAGGCTAAGAAAGGAATTAGGAAGAAAAGTAGTTCTAAGCACGGAGTGAAGAACACTGCTTAAATGCTTAACTCGCTGACTACTGGACATGGAAGCGAAGCTTTGGATATCGGGGGAAGAGAATTGTTTAGGAGCTCTCCGACGGAAAACAGCTAAAACCAATCTTAGCAGAAGGACGAAAAGGACGCGATATCCCTAATTATCGATCAATTATAATACATTATAACATTTTGGAAATCAAGCGTCAGTTACGCTACCACAATAGCTCAACGGACGCATGACACCATCGTCCAATAACCCCAACACAAAAATATCTGACAGTAGGTATCAATCATAAGTATCTTTTGACCATCGCCAACATATTGGACTACCCGCGTAGATTCTTGGCGATCGTCATGGAACTCTGCAGAGATCCGTTTACTTTAGTTTAATCATCAGTGGCAGATCGGAAGAG
>QYTT01084173.1:30091-43818 GCA_006980735.1 Dasypogon diadema
AGTTTTAGAAATAAAATCCCACCGTACACCTATGCTTTTTAAATTGCGGGAAATATCACAACATTTTATTCCTTTAACAAATTTATTCACGACTAGGAGACCCCTGTGCAATTGCACAAATTGAATATGAGTGGCATAGCGTTTTTATATGTTCCCTCAATTTGCACCTTAAATTTCAAAGCGCGTTTTTTTCAGAGGTATCCCCTGTAGGCCTAATCCTCCCATGCAAGCAAGCAGTAAAAAAATAATATATAATACCATGCAAAATATTTTACCATGCAGAATAATGAAAAAAGTTCCAATAAATCCATGTATTGCATAATTATCGGTGGCAAACACCGAACTTAACACCTAAATTTCCCAGGAACGCAACACCAAAGTAATGAACACAACCCCGAACTGATGCGTAGCAGGATTGCCATTATAAAATTTCAAGAAAAGCTCGATGAAACTCCATATAAAAAAGTGGCTGAAATACGGAACCGGGAGTTTTCTTTGTATAATTAATATATAGATAAGTGCCCGTAATGCTTCCATCGCTTTTCACTCTTTAGTTGTGTTTTTTTGCCACAAGATCCAGGTCTATAGGCAATTAATTGGAATTAGTTTTATACGTTGGCAGTACCGATAATCATTGACAACTTGACAGCTGCTAATTGTAAGGCATTAGTTTATTATGCTTTAGGTAATAAGCCGCAATATTTCAAACTCGTGCATTTTACTTGTTTTTGTTTATTCCTTACAATCTCATACAGGTTTGCTCACTTTTGAGACCACACTCTGAGTTTGACAACAAGTAGTACCAATATTTAAAACTAGAAAAATGCCCCGAAGTGTAAACAATACAAATATACACATAAATGCCCATGACTACATGATTTTATGATTTTATTCATACTCGTACCATTTTTAAACTTCTTGAAAACGAGTGCTTATCAATGGTTAAAATCTATTTTTGACATCGAATCCTATCACGTAGGTTTTCTCGAGACATTCTACAAACCGTGGGTTGTGTGGTTTATCGACTTATTATTAAATGAAAAGACAGTAAAAATAAAAAACTGCTACCTATCAAATTACATTGGAGGTTTCCGAAATCATTATAACTGGGCAGCGGCTATGAAAATATATTTTTTATGTTGCTGGATTAAACAAGCAAACTTGAGTGTAATTCTAAGTGAAATTATCGAAGTTTTTCATGTACTAAAGTCATTGAAAGGTTTGCGCTTTACTTCAAGAGCACCAGAATTATTTTATCTTTTTTGCTTAATATTGAACGGAAAACTTTTTTCATGGAGTGAATTGATTTTTCCAAATGAACGAAGTCTTATTCAGTTTGTGGGATTTTACAAAATTCCTAAGGCAACCAGAACCGACCAGCTCTCAGATTATACAAGCGCTTTAATAAAGTGGAAAATTCACGTTATAACGTTATAAGTTGCAGATTTCCTCGAAGCACTGAATTCCTTTGCTATTTTACCAGTTTTTTACAATGTGATTTCTAATTTTAATTATACAGGATGTCCTTGAGTTAAATATTTCAACAATCAGTTTGATGAAGTTTCCTGATTAACTTTTGTGTGGAAACGCAATCACTCCTTCACATTTATTTTTTAAGTTGAAAATTTTTTGCATTTAAGGAGAGGTGTGCCGGATGAAAGAATCACAACCACAAGTCCTTTTAAGGACATCGCAGGATAACAATAATAGGCTCATTGGAACGTAGATACTTTTATCTTTCAAACGGTCATATGTATCAATCCACCCACACTTCTAAGAGCTAAACGGATTTCAATCTCAAGGTTGTGAAAAATTAACGTAATAAGGATGTGAATTTTTGTTGAGAAAAAAACGCGCTATAGAGACCTTTCAAACCTAAAGAGGATCACATCGATATCTCAAGTCGTCATTGGTGTAGGACTACAAGATGCCAATAAATCTAGGGAGTATAAGGTGATGGCGACTCTCGAAATTATACAATCACGAAACCATGTTGTAATTCTTAATTTTCCAATTTTTTTTACCAACTTGGTTATTTGGATTGTGTATTTAATTTGGTTTTCTGATTTGGCTTTTCCGATTTGGATTAAGAAAAAAGGGGCACGGAGGAAAATTCGAGTTGAATATCGTGGTAGGGGGTTTCTGATGTTAACCGTCGCCTCAGTATCTGCAGAATTGCCTTTAGAACGGGATCATCTCAGGATAGTGTACAGAACGGAATAGAATGTATATATAACTTATTTAGCCTATTCGTGGTGTACCGGATGTGGATCCTACAAACAGGCTAAAATTGATTTTTGGAAGTAAATCCGGGCAATCGACACAACCTTGAACAATTTCATACAAAAGTACTGTGTCTCGTCCATACACATTCTATGCTCATCAAGGGACATAATTGACAGAAGGTGTAATCTTTCTCTATGTTTCATGTTCCATTAATTTTATAACTAAAATAAACTGTGCTAAATTTCCTGCTAAAAGTTACGCATTTACATTTAGCAACATTCAGTGGTAGATTGTTTTCATTACACCAAAGTTCAATCTGCGTGAGATCTTTCGCAAAAGAACTTGGCTTTAACTGCAATTAGACGAAATATTCTTTTCCAAATCATTTATGAGAATTAGGAAATAAAGGATCCGAGAATAGTACCCTGCGGAACACCAGACGTTTTTTCAAAAGACATGGATTTAAATCCATTTATAACAACTGAGTACTGTCACTCTTCCAGATAAGAATGAAGCCATTGAATTATATCTTTTTCAAATCCCAATGCGGCTATTTTCTTTAATATTATGTTATTTTGAATTCTATCAAACCTCAAAGATGACTATCTTATCTGCTCAAGTTTCTGAGTAACTGCTGCCTCCAAATCTGCTAACAAAACTGAGATTATACTTAGAGAATTCTAAACAATTACCCGGAACCTTGAGGTTCGACTTAATTTAATCAAGTTTGTTACCATCGTATGTAAAGTAGTTTAATGAAAGCAATAAGTTATTAATTCCCTGGGCCCAACAAATTTTTATCGTTTACGTTCTAAAAATAGAATGGTTATTGTTGCTCAATTCGTACTACTATGAAAACAACTAACATCGTAGGTCTTAAGCCTAAAAAGTTTACGGGAAAAATATATTATGGTAAGTCACGGATATTTACAAAATTACTTTTATCACAGTAAATTTACTGGGCTCTTTAATTTGCGCAACTACTGAACAATTTCTGTTTCCTACCACTAGAGACTAGCTATGAGGCAATAAATTCTACACCCCCCGCCAAAATCAAGATTTATATTGAGTCGACAGAATTAATTAAGGTGGAGTATTTCTTGACTTTACCAACGAAGCAGATTTTTATTTGCCCCAGAGGAAAGGGTTCTGTTCATTGGACTTGCCTTCTGCTTACTTCGATAAGTCGTCTTTAATTAAAATTAGAATACAATGAATTCAAGATTCTCCTTTTGCAATATTCCTTAAAATTTTATATAAAGCAGAGCTTATTGGAAGAAGCACTTTTATTAAGGATTCCGACGCAATGCCAGGCCTTTTAGCAATACTAGACGTTAATTTAATTCACAAAATCTAGAGAACTCTACTATCGTAAAGTATTTGTTTTTGTAAATGGAGTCATTGTCGTTCGCTTCAAATAATTCATGAATTTAATTAAGCTAATTAAATTTGGTATCGAAATACGACATCACAATAGTAAAACTACACAAATTTTACGTTCGTTTTGGAAAAGTTATTTTCTCATCAATTCTCATCAGCCGTCACGCGCTAAAGCTGTTTTACACTTGGCTTATCCTTATCTATGAGAACATAGAGATTCACAATACAGGGTCTAATTATAGCCTTCTTGCATTTACATAGTACACTTTGACGTTTTCATGCCTTTATGTGATGCAATTGAGATTTGTAAGGTCTATACGCTTTGTGAGAAAATAAAGAAAAGTGCGTCAAAGCTTTACTGATGTTATGAATCTAGGATATATGTTTTTTAAGGGATGAAGAAAAAGAACGAAGACGAGTTAGAAATTTAATGTGCACTTCAGTTCTACTGAACAATATCTTTGCGATCGGATTTTTTTATTGAGAGTTTTTATATCGTACAACCCCGTCAATAGGGGTGGCTCTAAATGAATTAACCGAAGTGTAAGCATGGCCTTCACAAAATCCTGTTCGGAGCGAAAGCCCTCAAAGAAGTCTTATCCACCCTGGTGGAAAAAGAACTTATGTGACCAAAGGCGCAAACACAAGATCAGGCAGGACTCCAGAGAACTGGCCAACTACAAGGCAAGTCTCAGGAAGTACAAAAGTTCCATAAGAAAAGCGAATAGTTGTTTCAAGGGGAAGCTACTGCGAATCCACAGAGAGTACAAATGAATCCGCTAGACTTAGAAAAGTCTTATACTATGGACACACATGTGGTTTCGATACCATGGTACTCGAATACCACATGGTATACTACATGTGTGTCACCAAATGCTAGGTAGATACTAGACGAAGTACCTAGTATACCATGAATGTACCTAGTATTGAAATCCGATAAATTTTGCTGGTTTCCTCATGTTCAAACCTAGTATATGCACCTTTTTACTGATATTAGCACCATTTCTTCATAGCGGAAAATTAAATAGTTAAAATAAGTGACAGTTATGCGAAATGAGGGTTGTCTTTAATGTGTTTTACTTACATTTTAAGCTCTATATTTGACCTCTCCAGCATATTTATTAATAATAAATTATATAGGTAACAACGGATTAGTTCTTTCGGTGAAATTTTTACTACAAGATTTTATTTCGACAATTCACTGACATTATACGTCAACAACGGCATGTGTGTCAGGGGTCGGCTATACTACATGGTAAAGATCTGACATGGAATCTATATCATGGTATTGATACTACTTGTGTGTCCATAGTATTATCAAAGGACTCCAACTTTTGATGAACGATGAACGAAAAGAACGATGGTTCCTTTCCTAGACAGAGTCTAGTGTGAAATCCCTGGTGCATTGACCCTTCTGGATATTCGAGTATCCCGAATCTGGGTATTATTTAGAGTATAGTTGCGAAGAAAAGGATTAATTGGACCATTCAGCCAGAAAGTCAGGAAAATTGTCATCCCCACACTAATGGTGATTTATAAAATTCACCTGTATCATTCGTATGTCCCACCTGGAAACTGGGCAAAGTGATCTTTATTCCCAAGACAAGTAAAAGCCGCCATGCAACCGCAAGAGAAAAATACCGCTGAAAATTTCCAAAAGAATTCCCGATGCGGCTCATGATGAAAGGCTTAAATAGAAAAACGTTTCTAAAACGAAACAAGTACAAGTCCTTACTTGCTTCCCTTAACATTAAAGGACTTCAAGCGTTGAACGGTTTTTATGCAACTGGATCGATACAATGCTAAAAAAGTCGAGTGATAAGGGCTGCAATAGTCAAGAGCAGTGCAATAAGTTGGGTTTGTAGAGGTACACCGTAAGGTGTGTGTTCTCACTCAACATTATCTTAGCCTCTTTTGAGATGGAGAAGATTAAAGCTGTAGCTTATACTGATGACCTAACTATCCTGGTTTCGAGTAAATTCCTCCCTGAATAGAACAACAAAAGATTCAAAGGTGGACTAGTGACTGTGGCCTAAATATAAACTCCTCAAAGACTGAGTTCATTTCCTTTACTAAGAGTGAAGTGATTTCGACTTTCGCCCTACCACCGTTCGATAGTACTACCATTCAATTCAAAATCGAGATCAAATATCTAAGCTATGCTGGGAAAAAAACATAGAGGAGCGCGTGAAAAGCGTGAACACGGCGTTTTATTTCTGTAAGAAACCATTAAACTATTGTGCATGTTTTGCCTTTGTTCTAGCTGTGGCCTTGTCTACAATAATGTAAAAATTTAATTTTAATTTTTGCAACATTCATGGGCTACGAGGTAATTATTTCTCTGTTTACTGTCACTTAATCCAATTAGGGCCGGCTATATTTGCAATGTTCAATGTGAAACCAAAGTACTATCCAATGCTGACGCAAATCAGTTCAAAGTGCCTGCTTATCACTCAGAGCTTCTCTTGTCACCTCTCCTATTGGTAATTCACATAATTTTCTCATATCGGCCCAATTTTCCACCCCTTCTTTGAAGCCCTCTAATCTACCATCCAAGAGACTAATGTGGCATTAACGAGCCGACTGGTCTGCGCTCAATAAATTCTTCAAAGAAATCAACTGGACTGAATGTTTTGCCTCAAAGAACGTTGAGTATTGCTGTGAACAGCAACATCATCTGATTCGGAATGTATACCTTTATTCTTCACAGCTACAAACATACTAGGCCAAATAACAATCTTTGGTGTACAGAGTACTGTAAAAAAGCTATGAATAAGGAACTGACCTTTCGAGCCTATAAGGCAAACAATTGCTCTGAAACTAGACAGATCTACGTAGCGGCACGCAATCCATACAATTCCATCATTAATTAAGCCAACTTCCAATTCGACCAGGATATAAGAAGAAGAGTGTTTGAATGCCCCAGAGGCAGTAAAGGTTCCTAGTCGCTTTTAAAGTCTGTGAAGAACAATTTCACTACCTCTTCCATACCACCCTCATTTATAATGGGACTGTTTATACAGACTTGTTAGAAAAGGCTAATCTACTGCCTGCTAATTTCGTCGCAAATTCGCATCTTTCTCCTTGTACTCAGGTGTCGCCATCACCCTTTCAGTGTGACTATAATCAAGAGCCGCTACATTTCCGCACACGAGAGGTTTATAATGTTCTTCTGGACCTCGACGTTTTCCAAAGCCACCGGACCTGATGGAATCTTGCCCCTGCTTCTAAATTGCTACGCCTCTTCTTTGGATATACCTCTGGGGAAATTGTTTCATTTATCCTACTCTAAAAGAACGTTTCTATCTTCTCTCAGTTCAGCCAGCTTTTGGTCTACACCAATCTCTTCTAACTTAGATTTGAAGTTTTCTTTCCAACCGCTCCATTTGCGTTGCCATGGGCGGTGTTATCTCTAATTACTATAGCATCAATGTCGGTGTACCGCAAGGCTCCGTATTGTCACCCACTCTTTTTCTGCTTTTCATCAATGACTTCTTAACTCTCACTTCCAAGCCTTTGCTATGGCAAAGAATGCGATGAAGTGCCTCTCTAGTCTGCTTCCTTGTATATCAATCCCTGTGCGCGATACCCGCGTATCGAGCCGTCTCCATCTTTTCGTCCTGGAGACAAGATCCAGCAGAACAGTGAATTTTCGTAAATCCTTCCTGGGCATCTTATACGAATGTGACCGCAGACCACAGTTGTTCAAACGGAATATGCACCGATATCTACCTCGACTCCTCTTCTCCCCTTCCAATTTTCCTTTTCACCAAGGTTGTGCTATAGCATCATAGGTTATCCCCTGAGCATTGGTTATACCTTAAAAAAACAAAAATTTTGGCAAAAAATGAGTTATTAGCCTGCGTATTTTGTATTGGATGTGCATCGACATCGTTAGAGCTATACCTACGCGTGGTATTCTGGTTTGCTGGACCTTGTTGGAAAAGGCAGTTTATCTTAAAAGTTTTAAAAAATTACAAAGAGTAGCCCTCCTCCGCGCTCAACCCTTTCAGCCAAGGTTTCATATACGTGGTATCAAACGGATTTTAAAATGATCCAATGGTTTAATTGTAGCCAATCATGTGGTTTCTAGGTTTCTAACATAAAAACACTCAAATCTCAGTATTAGTCAGCCGGATGTAAACATCGATTAATATACTAGAAAGCAATAGACAGCGATGAATATATGTTTTTCTTATATCTGTTAAAACAGCCAACCGACAGAAGGTATTACCAGTGATGTACATGCTGGAAATTTTTTGTTCCTTATGAAACTTCTAATATAGTTTATATTATGTGCCAGTATAAATAAAAAAGACTTTTCTAGAACTCCATTTTAGATTAGATGTGTCACAAAAGTGCATTAGAAAAGGATTTTATTAAAGTCGTTTCATAAATGTCTACAGTGAACCCTAAATCGGCAACTTTTAAATTCTTCCATCAAATTCCTGGTAAAATTACAATGTCGTAATTATTTATTGAAGCATTTGAAAGAAAAAATATAAAGAAAAATTCCCAGAGAGAGAATTTGTAAAATTTTCCCCCAAGTAAATTATGTATGCTGTAACCCTACACTTGCCCATAAAGGTGCGTGGAAATATTCCCGGGTTCCTTGCTGGATATCTCCATGTTCCCCCCAGGTGGAAATTTGCATGGTAGTTTAAGGCCTAGCTTAACTTCGCACTTTTCTATTACATTCTTCGGTTTTTGGAATTTGCGCTGCATCACTTCTTTTATGGATAACCCTTGAATGAGGAGTAGCTCGCGTTAAGTAAACTTGATAGTACAGAAAATCCGTGCTTTAAAAATTTACAAGAAAATGTTCCACACAGTGGGGTTAAATCAATTCAATCCTTTTGTTATCTTTATGACACGAACATACCCTCATGACTTCCGACTATAGCAAGAGGCAGTATGGCTTTCCAATCTCCTGCTCTCGTGTCAACATGAGATAATAAAAAAGAAAAATTCGCAAGATTTGTGACACCCTGTCTTCGTTAACCTTAAGCTAATGTTTGCAGAGAAGCCGGAGGAGCTTATCATCACAAAGAGGATGAATTAGTTCCAAATCGGATTCTGTTAACAGCATTAAGAAGTGTTAAGAGTATTTCGATGAATCTGCATTATTCAAATAAGATGGATATGGAATGTATCCACAAATTCCGGGTGTGCAGGGGTCCTTATAATCTCAGAATTTATTTTGCCTCCACACCGAATTCTGACATATATGCTTATTTACGAAATATACGTAGATATGTATATAAAAGCAGGAGCAGCAATGTACTCGGGGATGCCTGGGTGGTTCCTTTTTATTACCTCTTATTCTTGGGCTGATGAAACTATAAATTCTCTCTTATTTGTATCCACTATTCTTCGCATACCGAATGATGCCATTTGTGGCACGTACGCCAATTTGCTGTATATGCAGAGACGGGTTTCTGAAAATGATTTTCTGCAGTATAAAGACAAGTATATTATTAACATTTTAAATGCAAATGCGTTTATAGGCAAATTTCTGTTATATATTCAACTAGAACCGAACAAGATGTCGGAAGAATGGATGATAAATTTGAAGAATGAGCTAGGACTACCGATGTAAATAAATTTATCATTATATTTAACATTACAAGACTTTTAAAACTTTACGTTTCGAATTCATTCTGATCGCGTTGTCGCGTCTGCAAAACTGTGAAAAGTACTGGAGGTAAGAAATAAGAGGCAGTCAGGATTTCATCAACATCACAGTTGGCGAATCAGCAGTATTAAAGGAGGTTGACGATTTACGTTCATCTCTTGATAACAATATCAGTGCTTCGGTAATGTTAGACTTTTCGAAGGTTTTTGTCAACGTAGATTGCAATAAGCTTTTCTTCTTATTGTTGCCAAAATTGTTCTATAACAATAGGTTAGAGTACGCGGTGGCCCTTCCGATTTTCTCTTGGTATTTTCTGGAATGCCACAAAGATCATCTATACTCAATTCCCTTATATATATATCGCATGTAACGATGATCCTAATCGAATATACAATTGGTCTTTTGTTAATGTTCTGCAGTTGGATCCTATAAAGTCGTATTATATGATCACACATAATCATAATTAACAGCTAATTCTAGATAATTCCAGATGCCCTTACCATTAACGAATTCGATCTTAATTAAGTAGAGTGCTCGAAAAATCTCAGATTTGTTTTGAACTCCTCAATAAAGTGTCGTGATCACTTGAACACTGTTCACTAGAAAATTGATGGTAGTTTAAGTCTGCTCTATTCATCAATAAATACATTGTCCAAAGAAATGTGTCTAAGGCTCGTTAAACCACTCTTCTTTCGGTAACCTTATATTTCCCAAGCTAGATAACTCTTGCTCTCGCAAAATGGAGCTGGCCTTATAATAGTTTAGACTTTATTCTGTTATGCTCAAAACTGAACTATTATTTATGTATACATTTTTTAAAATTATTTTAATCACGGTATTTTATTTTATTTTTCTTGACTTTTTGCTTTTCTATTATTTTATTTTCGAAACTCTAGTTTTCTTCTTTTTATCATATTATTTTATATTTATTTTTATTTAAGGCAAACATTTAATTCCGGTTAAATTTTATTATTATTTTGCACTACTTAAACTATTCTTCCGTCTTCTACCTGGAAAATTCAAATTAGAATAATCACTACTACATTAATTTTGACAAATTTATGTAATTTATGTAAATTCATGTAAAGTTTTTCAAAATGTATGTCTCAAAATCAAGTATGATGCCTTCTGTTTGTATGCGCAAATTCAACATTTTTCAACGCCTATATTCATTATGTTTTTGATCCGTGAAAATATGACCATTTATATCCCTGTAGACGTCGACTCATCGGTTCCGCCTTAGAGACGCATCTTAATCTGAAGGCTCTTATGCTTCTGTAAAATCTGATCCATAATGAAAATTCTGAGTATCTTATTTCTTTTATTAATTCCATTTCACATAGACTTTTTTCGCTTTTGTTAGATCCTTTCTCTTACTGTAATTTATTTTGTTTTAATTTTCTTATTTTTCGCTTTGCATAAGGCAGTACATTACTAACCTTCATTTTATTATTTTATTTTCATAAGTTTATTTTGCTTTATTATTTTCTATTTCTATTTTTCCATGCTTTGCTTTGTAAAAAAACACAAAATATCTTGTCTTTCAGAAAACTAATTTGATGTACAACAGAAAAAATAACAACAGAAAACATTCCCCAATTTCTTTTCATTTTTCTTAAAAATGTTGTTGGATTCGGATTCAGAAAATGAAATTGTTGCAATCTTGACTTGCACAAATTTTATATTTAATCAATTTCAGAATCATTTATGGCACAGCGCGAACGGGAGCAAATTATAATAAAAAGTATGATATATTATGGCGAAAGCCTGAGCGGTTCCAATATCTTCCCAAACAATATGTATTTTAAAATGCAATTAAATGTGTACACCAGGCACGCACAACACAACATAAATGTCTTGTCGAAGTCGAAAATGTTTTCTTACATACAGGGTGGTCCGGAATTGATGGTACAAATTGGAAGGGCTGATAGTAGATCTAAAATGCAGTCGAAAACTTCAGATGACTATGGGCCAAATTCTGTTTTGTTTTTGAAATATGGTGAATTTTATGTTCACCATGAATACAGGCACCTTGGCTTACATTTTTGACCATATTCTAAAAGTTCTTCAAGGTAAGTGATTCGGTTAACCATTATCTTCCGCAAACAACCATTGGGTATATTAGATAATTTTTTTAAGGTTTTAGTTTATTTCGATTTTCATCCAAAGAATGAAGTTGCTTGGTGAAATTAATACCTGTGGCTGTGGCACACTTACCTCTTCGTTATCTAAGCTGCAAGAGACAAAGTCATAAAGCGGTACATTTTTCAAAACAGCACAGTGTAGGCATGTTTTCTAAGAAAACGACACACCACATTAATATTATTCTTGGTTGTAATTGGGCGGAAAAAATACTTAAAAAATTGAACGTGAGTGCTTTTGCGTTAATATTTCTCCAATATTTGAAGCAAAGTGCTTTATGAATATGAACTTTGAACGCGCCCTTAATAAGCTTAAAAACAAGGGTTAAATGAATTACTTACCTTAACCCTAGAAGGCCAATCATATTTTTAAGGTGGTAAAACCCAATCATACGTAATTATGACGTGTACATATAAAAGTGGTAGAATTTAATTATTTTGTAAATATATATTTTTTGTACAAAAAATGTAATAAAATGAGAAACAAAAAAATATATAATTTGTATTTAAACATTTATAATGCTACCTTTAGTATAATAATGAAATGGCACAAAAAATTAGATCCTATTAGATTTTTCCTTATACTTAAAAAAAACTTTTACAAAAATTAACAATGCTAAATTTTTTCCAAAAATTAAATCAACTCCTATTATTACTAAATAAATCATAACAAAATAATCAGTTATTATATGCAGTTTTGGCAAACATTAATATTATGCTCTCCGTACATTGCTTTCTTGCATTTGGAGCACTGTATTTTGATCATCTGCTTTTTTTATGGGGGCTACACCCACAATAGCGTCGTTTCTTTGGTTGTGGTTCATCACAGGTAGACTCTGTTAATGTTTGTGGTGTAGTAGTCAAAATATTTTTATATTGTTACGTAGGGTCATCTTCAAAGTAGGTTTAGTCGTTTTTTGCATCCAGGGCGTAGTCAAGTCTGTGCTCAACTTCTTTATAAAATCTTTACGGCTCAGTGGTTTTTCTCCTTTGGCCAGCTTGTTATGACAGTATATAATATCGTAATTCACAAAAGTCATGTTAAGAATACCATAAAACACTGCCATTGGCCACCTATTGGTCTTCCTGTTATAAGACATAGAAGAACACATCTGATCGAAGGAATTAACGCTTTCCATTACCATCATTGATCACGGCATCTTCATCACATGATGATAATAAAAATACCATTTTTGACGGCTTGGGTTTATACGATACCAGTGTCAAAGGGCTATCGAAACAAAACATGCACTGTTTTAGTCAACTCCTTCACGTAAAATTCTCCCAATGACAGACCATTTGTTTTTGTGCTTTTACCGAGATATGGTATAGCATCTACCATGTATTTGGTGGAAGCGTCACACATCATTGGAAATTTAATACCATATTTATCTGGTTTGTTTGGTATGTATATGCGGAATGGGCATCTGCCCTGAAAGCCCAGCAACTGTTTGTCTACAGTCTGTCTGCAATGGTTGATGAAAATTTCCCATATTTTTCTAACAGGAATGAAAGCATCTTCTTGACGAAATGTTGGTCTCAATAGTTTCTCATTCATTCTCAAGCACCTCACCAAAAATTCAAATCTCTCTCGGCTCATAACAGAAACATATTGAGTGCCGGAGAATGAAGCATTGAACAACTCGTCGGTAGACAGATGGTTATCTTTCATAACGCCTGTCAACGTGAGTATTGCTATTAGAGCCCAAACCTCCGTTTCATTGATATCACCGTAGCTCGCAGATACATCCTCTAAGTTTTCACGTTTTCGTATCATTTCTACGTTTGCCCACTTTACGATTTCTTCAATGATCTCATCTTTGATAAACAGTTGAAAGCAGAGTAAAGGATCAACAATATTTCTGCACATTCGAGTGGGTCCTCTATTTGTACGTTCTATATGGATAGCAGAAGTCCTACCACTTAACCGTCCTTTTGTTGTTGACCATTTGTGGTTATTTTTCCCACTTATTGAACGCAGAGACAATGTAATGATCCTGTTTGAAGTCGAAGGCGTCTGCTGCGAATGTCCTCTTGTGAATTGGTCGAACTTGTATTTTCTATGTGATCCACCATCTCATCTTCTACATCACTCCTGACGTCGTCTTCAATAACACAATCTTCCTTTTCAGAGTCAGTATCCTGGGTAGAATAATCGTCCTCATTTTCCAAAATATTTGTTATTTCTTCCGGATTCAGCTGTTGTAAGTGCGCCATAGTATCGTTGTTACTAAAAAAATGATATAGTATGACAAATGTCACAAATTATAACAATAATCTAAAACACAATAACAAAAACTTAAAACAATTGTTATAAGTTACTCAAAGCCCAAACATACGACAGA
>QYTT01084173.1:51404-63227 GCA_006980735.1 Dasypogon diadema
ATAAAGTTTACTATATTTATTGAAATTCGTAAGATCAAAGTCTGACTTTTAAAGTAGTACTTGTAAATGTCGCATTCAAGGCAGAACTTTTAAAACAGCTATTGCAGTAGTTCTAAAAGGCTATGAAGATTTTTAACATTGGTTCATTACTCTCGAAAAGCTTTAGAAAATATTTACTTCGGAAAAATTCTAGGTTAATGGAATACGCTGTAAGCATCAAGTCATGGATCCATTAATATTAAATGCAAAATTATTTTCTTAGCTTTGTTTTAATTTCCACCAGCCCAATTCAGGAGTAGACACAGCTCAAGATTCCAAAGAAAAATGGATGCCACAAAATTCCACTTTAGGTCGTTTGTATTTCATTTAGTTGATTTCAAGGATATTTACAAGCACCACATTCGAAGCTGTTTGCGCCCTTAAAATAGGTTTCTGGTTTCATCCTTACCGTCAAAATTTTCTCAGTTTTACCAGCAATCAATAACACCTTTTCTTGACAAGGAAAATTTAAGGTAGCTGAAATATTATATAACAACAAAAATGATTGACGGAGGTGGGTTTGAAAATAAAATGTCCCACAGACCTAAAGAGAGGAAATAATTGACAGAGCTCCAGACAGAGTTGCTTTACGCCCCAAAAATAACTTGTTAAGATTCAATGTTTTGCAAATAACACGCAAATTAAAATTTTTAAGGTATGAGCACAAAATTTAAATGACTTGGTAAATGTTGCTCATAAAATCTTTGTTGGTCCAGAATGATTACCGAAATACATTTAAATTCTGAGCTCATAGTTTTTGATATTCGTCTTAGATCTTCTTAATGCTGCACCGTGCAATTGTTGAGCCAAAGAAAGTATCGCATAAAGAATCATTCGGACTTTTATTCGGAAATAAAATTGTCGTAAATGGGAATCCTCCTAGATTTTACTTCGCATTTTCTCCGCAGTTCTTTGCCACATCTATCGGGATGTTTTACATTCCGAGGAAAATTTTTGCTGTCCTTTCATGGTTTATTTATCGTCTTCATGGAAATTGGGAATATAAACTTCTTTAAGTAATAATACCCAAAAACGTTCATTGTTATTTTCATTTTCTCTGTTAGACGGATAGTAGTTAATAGTGGTTTGTATCGTTAGAGATATTCTGAGACGTTTCATTAATATGTAGAAAAATTCTGATTGGCCCATTAGTAATAATTTTTATTTATTTTTATTAACAACTGCAAATTAACTCATAAATACGCAGTAAACTGAGCTATCCTTATACGAGGACCGATGAAAACAATTTGTATACCCAGTAGGAAAAGGACAGAAATAAAATCGAACTATTTTATTTTTCAACATAGCCTCCTTCTAAGTCTATGATGCATTTAGTTCTGTTCGACAAAAAATCCTGTCCTCGATTCTCAAAAAAATTGCTCGATGGAGCCCATCACTTCGCTGTTGTCTTCCAAAACGCGTCCTTGAAGCACTTTTTCAAGCGAGGAGAATCGCTGGGGGCTAGATCCGGAGAATACGGTGGGTGTTCAACCAATTCGAAGCCCACTTCACAAATCGCGAGCATCGCAATTCTGGACTTGTGTGCTGATGCATTGTTCGGGTGGAAGAACACAACCTCCTTATTTGGTCACTGTAATGAGGACCTGTGATTGACCCCCCCTCTTCTAAGTAGGCAGTCATGATGACACCCTCCGCATCTCAGAATACAGAAACCATAATCTTCCCAGCCGAACTTGAAACTTGAACTTTCTTTGGAGCTAGAGACGAAGTTTACCAAGTCATTAACTTCTGTTTGGTCTCCGGATCAAAATTGTGAATCCGAGACTCATCCATTGCGACAAAAGGACGGTAAAGCCAAACACTCCCGCGAAATCCGACAAGGTACTTTCTTCTGACCGCCCATCAATATTTCCGGCACCCAGCGAATAGAGACCTTTTTCATCCCCAGTTCTCTTGTGAGTATATTTTGGATGCTGCCGTATGAAACGCCCATGGCTTCCACTTACTCGTGAACCCGTCGATCTATCAGAAGAGATTTTTTCGACTGATATGATATAATATAATGTGAATCTGAAATGGGCGATCAGCCCGATGTTTACTTCAGTTGAAGTTCTTCCAGGGTTCTAATGACTCCACCATATCCGCGTGAATCTCTTTTGACGATATATGTACACTCAAAAAAACAATACATGTAAAGACACAAAACGATAATATCATGTATGTATCTAGCAAAAATGACACACAACCTCATACAGAAGTAAAATAAAAAGACACATCAAAAGTATATGTGTATTTCAAGCTCTAAAAATGACAATTAAATTCAATGCAAGCAATGATTGTAACTAAGTAAAAGGCTAACAGTGATGTGACCTATTCCGCATTTTAAAAGGGAGTTCAAAAGTTAAAAAACCAAAAAATTTAAAATATGTACCATTTTGTTTTTAAGTTATTGCCTAAGCTCAGGGGATCACTCCATGATGCAGACTGCATATCTTAGGCGGAGGGAAATTAGAGAAGGGGTGATTGGGAAATTAATCTGGCAAATGTTGCAAGCAACTCTTTGGCATAAGATTACTATGAAACATCCCAGTGGCTTCGCAAGTGCAATTCTCGTCAATAGAATTGTCTTAACCATTGGTACCTGGTCCACAGGGCCAGCTCGGCCACCGGCGTTAATTCTGAAAAATATTAAAGACCAAGAGTACAAACTTTCCGAGGCAGGTGGAGGCTTCAAGAGGAGTTCAAAATTTTGAATTTTAAAGCGCCAAGGATGAAAGAATACCTAAACGTACGAATAATTTACAACTAAGGAATAGATTTCCGCAGGACAATGTGACCACCTTGTAGGATCACATACGCTTCCAGCAGCGTCCAACGAGAAACTAGTCCCACTCGCGAAGCCCGCAACGGGTTAAAGCAGAGAGAAGCTCCATGGGCAAGTGCTGCATTTTGCCTCTAGTAAGCGTCAAAGCAAAACTGATCAAGACCAAGGGGATGAACCTCTGCAGGTTCCTTGGCCCAGAAGGAACAATGTTCTGGCAATGCGGAATGACGGATGGATTACTCGACACATACGGCCGTCTTTTCAGCGACAGATCCTGATCGATAAGGAAAGACAATCTTCGAGAGTTTGTCCACAGCCAAGTATTACGAGATTTGTTCTCATGTCCGATATACAATATATCCCCAAATTCCTCAGATAGATATTGGCGCATTGCACGCTGAGCGGGGTATTGTTACAATTTTGTCAACCACCACGCCACAAATCTTGGATCTAATGCAGCTTAACGTCTGCACCCGCGCATCACTTGTACTGCCTAAGAACAGTACAAGCTGATGGAAGAGCCTCGTCGCTCCTTACGACAATGACCAAATTGTTTGCATACAGTTTGCATTTGAGTCCTTATACTGGTATATGTGGCGCAAACTGAATATTCCTGCAGAGGTCGTCGAGAATTATCAGGGCAAAGTTGTAAAGCATACCTGGCAAGGATCAGCCCTGCCTAACACTCAAACAAAGTGGGATGGGAGGCAGAATCTGCCCTTGGTGCTTAACCAAAATCGTAGGGACTTCGGGTAACCGGGAGCTACATATAACATATTTATAAAAGGCGCCGTCGAAAGTCTTTTCGTGATCCAAAGAGACCATGGCAATTTGCACGCAGGCGCTCGTTATAAGCAAACACGTGCTTACCGCAACATTATCGGTGTATAACTGAAGCAATCACTGACATGGCTATCAACTATCTACATTATGCAGGCTTACTGTGCAGTATTCCAGCTATCCTTCCCCTTTTATACACTGAATACACTATTTTCAACAGAAAAGAAAGTCCATCTGGATTGACCTGTAAAAGTTTAATCAACAGCTTCTTGAAACATATGAAATTTTATAATAGTCAGCCCGCCATAACCAGACCAGATAAAATATATCAATCCCTTCGCGGTGGTGATCAGTTCCTCGTGAGTGAGAACTCGATCCAAGGCGTCTGTATCTTCCTTCAAAAGGGACGGAACATATCAAAGTTACTCATTTATGAACATTGGGAACGTTGCTGCAGAGTAGAGCTGGGCGTAGTACCCGTGTTATGTGGTCTCCTCCAAGCAGTTACCCAGACTCGTCAATTATGTAGTAAAATCCCATGGTGCCAGAACGTTTTGGGTCGTTTGAAAGGCTTCTAAGCACAAATTCGAAGCTATGCTTGTACGTTTGTACTATCAGCCACGTTTTGAAATTCTAGTAATACGAGAGTAACTTGGGCTGGATTGGGAAAACGCTCCAATCCGGGATACTGAATAAAAATCGCATGAGCACATAATTTACTTAGAAGTTTGCAGTGTATGCAGTGGATTTTCTAAGAGTCGTTTAAATATTATTGTTGATTTATTTAACCCACTGTTACAGTTGGGGACCACTTAAAGCACATACCGGGGTAGCTTACTGATGCCGAGAAATGTAAATAAAAACATAAAAGGTAATGCGATTACGGAGGGAAAAAGGATCGATTGATGAATTTCAATTTGAAGTTTCAATTATGAAGTTTTAAATTGTTACAAAATTACTTTTTTTCATTTACAAGTAGAAAGAACAAACTTTCTAAACCCCCGGCTCAAGAAAACTCTTGAGGAACATTTAAATGTATACGCAACAAATGAAAAGCACTAAAAAAAAGAAACAATTTGAGACTATGTCAACAGTTGTCTCCAAGTCATACATTTTACAATGGAAGTCGTTTTTTGTATTTCCTTATCTGCTCCTTGATGCTAAGAAGTGTAATGCGAAATAAAAAACTGTACACGGACCTGTCCCTTTCTCAGAAGTCGTATCCTGGGTGACAGATTTCAACATCAGAAACACCAACAATGTATACCTTATACCCAAGTGAATCCTACTAAATTCATTTTTCTTTCAGAATCCTTTCAAAGGATATATTTGCATAAATCAACAGCTTTTATCCGGCGTACTTTAAAGGCCCATGAAGTGAAATGTACCTACCTATGCAAAAGCAGTGCTGATTCGCACATTTCAAAGGTGCAACTAAGGCAAGGATCCCAAACGAATAATACAATAAAACTTTCAAAGAATTTGTATAAATAAGATTCTTATCGATTTCTGGGGTAAATATTGACACTTTGTACAGCCAATTGTACTCTTGTAGATTGTTGGAGGTGTGATGGCTTCTCCTGTTTAGAAAAGATACCAAGTAGCCCACCAAAAAGTTACGTCATTATTTGAATGGAAATGGGCTACGGTGGCAACATCTGCTATTGTTGTTATTGGACGGAGTTGAGGTTACAATAAAAATCGAGTGATTAAAATAAATTATTCTCTTGGAATTTCTAAAATAGAGCCATTCTGTCCAGATCTCTTCGTGCATTTCATTATGCTGATTATCAACTTATGACGTAATGCGACAGTTGCTCTGATAGTGTATAGCCAGTAGGTAATGTTATAATGGTAAGAAAATTTGGTTTCTCTTCTAGGCCAGAAGGTGTACTTCTTAGCATTTAATATTGTCTTGAGGGAAAAGGTATTAAAGATGTCTGAAATGGATTAGGGTTACTTAAAATTGTTCTTTTATTTTTACCAAACATTGACTTGGTCCTGATTTTTCAGAACGGAGAGGCTTTACAGCTTTATGTGTACACCCATAGAGCAATATTCTGTCTATGAATGGAACATGTCTGCTAATTCGGATAGTCATAAATTACCAAAATATATGGCGGATAATTAAAGTTCATCTATTTTTAATCCATCAAGCTGTAGGTGGTACACAACTTAACACGGTGGGTGCCAGAGTACCACCAGTTCGTCTCGCAAAATTCCTTTTTTGGAGGCCAAAGTACCATCGGGGTGCGTCCCGGTCCAGTTAGGGCGGCGTTGACTTAAAAACCTTGCTAACTCCAATATAATAAACACATCATAGTCCTTCGCTGAACTTTGCACTTACATTTTCCATTCTCTTCTAAACTTTCTGCAAGAATTTGAGTTCAGACGATGACAGATGAGGAAATTGTAACAATCTCAGATAAATTGTAGGCATTAAAAGCAAATCTTCTATTCAGAATCCACTAAAACCTTTCCACACACCCAATGCACTAAATTTGTATAAATATTTATGCAGATCTGAATTTGTAACATTCGATTGTCACTTTGTGGTAAATTCCCTGTATATTCCACAACATCCTTTTAATGCGAACTTGCAGAATAAATGACGTACACACATGTAGAAGGAAATGATCCAATCACTTTTTCAGCACGAATGCTTTTATGTCATACCAACTCCGTCACATCTGCTCAGTAGCTGGAAAAATTTATGTAATTTCCTCTGTAACATTTTTACATAAGTGCACAGCATACACTAAGGAAACCCACCTCATATTAAATTCTCCAGGATAAATCGATTTAGGGCATTTGCAACTGAGTATGCAATCTGGCTATTCCCAGCACTACAACCGTCGGGGTAAGCAAATCATCCTAAGCACTCTTAATCTGTCTGACGAAAGCTGAAAAATCTTATTTGGATAAATTCCATGGAGAACGTTCATTGATTCAGCACAGCTACTTACTCCTCAGAAATTGTCACCAGAACCTTAACTAAATTTTGAGAAGCTTATACCATTTTCGCTTGATGTAAGTTTGTTGCGTTTGTTGTGCTCCTTAATCCAAAGCGTGACTGGGTATGTCCTCCTGCCACAGAAATAGCAAATATGTACACTTGCCACATTCCGGAACTTTAGTGGCTGGCTGAACTTAAATCCTCCTTTATGGGGCTCTTACAAAGTATGGAGTTTTGTAATGAAATTTTTAATAATAGGGTGTGTTCAGCAAATAATGTTTCAAACTTTTAATTAACGAAACCATAATCATTTACATTTCTTGGAAAGAAAACTCTGCAAGAAAACCCATATTGGTTTAATTATGCGGAAACTTTATTGGAATAAAAAACTTTATACTTAGGACAAGACTTGACCACACCTACGAAGATATCCAATTCAGATTTTCAATTTAAAAGCGAAATTTGAAAATTACTTCATTTCTTTTACAAAATTCAGATGCATAAAAATATTTTTAACCTAAGATATATTCTCCATCATTCTCTACGATGCTTTTCCGTCTAGCTGGCAGAGCTTAAATGCCCCTCTTCCAAAAGTTACTTGGCCGTGACAAAAAGTATTCATCAAGTACAGTTCTGACATACTCTATAGAATCTTTAGTTTTTCCATCCATATGATTTTGTGGACTGCGAAACAAGTGATATTCCGATGGATGCAATGTCCGGTGAATATGGTTTTCCATTCAAACTCCTCCAGCTTCAGTAACGTCGTCCTTGCTGTATGTGACCTAGCATTGTCTTGATGAAAGACCACCTTTTATCTTGGAAGCAAAGATGGTTATTTTTCCTGTAGCTCTGAATTAAACCGCTGAAGCTGCTCGCAGTAAATCTCCTTCGTTATTCTCTAAATTGCGTCCAATAGCTCATAGTGGACTAAATCCCTCATATTCCACCAAACACAAAGCATCATCTTATGTGGGTGAAGAATTGCTTTAACCTGCGATGCCGGGGTGTCTTCTTTGCTTACCCACTGTCTTCTACGCTTGACATTTTTGTAGAGGATCCACTTTTCGTCACCAGTCACTACTTGGTCCAAAAGAAGGTTAATTTCTGAGAAGTGACAATAAGGAAGAGCACACATTCACTTTCTGTGAGCGATTAGACTCCGAATGTTCCTGAAAAACCCATTTACCCAACTTGTTGAATTCCCCATGATGTCATGAAGGTGTCGGTGAATGGTCGAATGGCTTTTCCGCTATCTCCTCAACAATTACGTTGGTTTGTTTCAACAGGTTTCGCAGGACATTCTCGTCGAGCTCCATAGGTCTCCCAGGACGAGGCTCGTCTTGTAGACTATAGTTTCCGGATTGTAATGTCTGAAACCACTTTTTGCATTCACTTACCATCGTAGGGTTTTTACCAACCTCTAAGAATGTGTCTCCCCATAACTTGGATTTTGAGTATATCTGTGTCAGTTAGCGTCGTGCACTGCACGAAGATTTTTAAAGAGTGAATAGTGGCTTTTTCACATTTTCGTTTCCTCCCGATATTTTCCTCTAAGTGTTATAAAATTTCCTCTATTAGAATACCTGAAAATTGCATACAATTCTTTTCCTGGTGAAAGACCCTTGGCCCTCTCTTTTGCAGTATTGCTTGCTTTTGTTTTTTTGTCAAGGCGACAGTGATATCGTCTCCGCGAAGGATTGCATTAGAGCTTTCGTAGCCGCCTGGCTATCCTTGCGGATCGCAATTTTCTGTTCCTGAGGATGCAACTTCCAAAGGTATCTCAAAGGTATTTCGAGGCACAATCCTATCTGCATTTCCAGATCCTCGCAGAGGATCGCAGCTCCAAAGTTCTCTCAGTTTTTCATCCATCTGCATAGGTTTCTCAAAGGAAGTATTAGAGAGTGAGGATCCAAATCCTCCCTAGGTGGAATCCTGAGTTCAGACTATTGGTAGGTGGTCACTGTCAGCGTCAAAAACAAAAGATTCCACTCGAAGCAACTTCTAATAGATTCGTCAGGACCGGAAAAGCCTGCATGAAGCCATTCAAGTGCAATTTTAACCTCATCGACTCCCCTACTTTTCTAAAATGGATTTCTGTGAGCAAAAAATGAACAATAACTTCCAATTTCCGTATGCTATTCGAGCTGAGTGTCTTTTATATGAGGACTGAACACTAGAGTTGCTCTCTCTCCAAGATCTTACGGTTGTGTTGCAACTTCAGAGCTTTTCAACACCCAGCAACTGCACTGGTAAACTTTGCTTTTGATATGGATTCGTTTTCACTTGCCTCAGTGATTCTGTTAAGGGCTTTTCCGAGTTTTCATTTCAAGAATCATAAAGGTCCCAACAAGTGTACCCCAGGAGAGTCACTTTGTTCCTCTTATAGTTATCCTTTCCTTTAATGATGCTGTGCATATTTTGAAGCATTCAACAATTTTAATCTGTGTATGCTGACTTTCTTTTCTTTGAGCGGGGCCCACGGAATAGTACCTGCTAAGACCTCTCGGACAAGTAGAAATGTATCCACTTGAAAAATATATCTGAAAATCCAGGCCTAGAATTGCGCCTTCTGGATTAGAAAGAACAATCATTATTATATTTTCAGCTTCTCTATAACTCTTTCGTGGATCATTTTGATTATACCACTAAGGAATCCGTTCATTTGTATTGTTCCTGTATGAATAGAGACAAGGATGTCCAAGGCAAGATAGTCTCCGTGGTACATTTTTAATTATAAAGACGTTGTTTTAGCATACAAATTGTTAAGTTAAGTTTTCTAGGTTTGTGCTGGCGAAGAAATCCCTTTGGTTGATGGTACGCATTATTCGGCACTGCCTATATGTGCCTATATATTTTGTAGAGAGATGAATCACATAGCATTGTCTTGTGCTTGGTTAAGGCGACGATTTACTTCTAAATATAAGATGATGGGCAAGAGAATCAGATGCAGTAAGAGAGTGGGCAATGAAAAAACATTCGGTCTGCAATTTCTAGAAGGGAATGCGTTTGGATTTACCTCCTGACGGAGTCATTAACCGTCTACGCACCGTAGGAGTCAGCTGAGGTTCGTATGTTTGACTTTTAAAGCTCATGTATGACTGGCAAACTGAAGTCAATCGTTATAGTGTGGTTGAAGTATATCCCGCAAATATAATTTGGCTTGAAGACTTTCTACAGATAAATTTTTGTATCTAAATTTTGTATTAGTGCACTTGCGATTGACGGACCTTCTATAGGCCTAACAACTTTGAATACTAGAGAGCCCTTCAAACCTTCAAGAACCAACATAAAAAATATTTGCTCCTTTTTGCAATAACAATTATAATCTCTCTAATAAAATTATTAAATACATACAGTGGACTATATTATAAATATTTCATAAAGATGTCTGTAGTTATATATCTGTATATATATGACAGCAATATATTGCTGGGCACAAACTTAAGCAGCATCTAAAACAAAGTGAATTTCTTGATACCTTCTCGAAATATTTATTTTAGCAATTAAGCTAAATTGCGGACATTTTCCAATCCTTAAGCATCCCATTACCACAATATGTGAAAGTGGAGCGGAGTGAAGATGTCTTCCCATGTTTCCCCCAGCACTTTATTAAGAACTAGATATATTTCGGTGTTGTTCGCTGAAATAATGTACATCTCTGGTGTATGTCATAGCACTAAAACTAAATTGAATTAGACTTTAGGGAATTAGTAAATAAATAAAAACGAAAAAGCCACAAGAAATCATGCGAAATTATGACTTCGATGCTGTAGATTTTGTGGGTTTTATAAGAAACTGGTTTTATTTGTTGAGTATATTGATTTGTTGTAATTAATTATAGAAGGAAGGATAACACAAGTATTTGAAATTTTGTATAATCTGTCTGTGAAATATTAAAACAAAACTGATGAAAATTCCACTGACTCGTGTTGCATCCCTTCCCTTTCCACGTAAAAATGTTGGAGGGTTACAGACAGATTTCAAGAGATCAAAGCTCTCCAGTGATTTGAATATTTTAGACTAAGACATTGAGTGCTTCTAAGATAAACAAATGTAGAGATTCGGGCCGCCTTTTCCACATTTAAAAATTCAATATATAAATTAAGTAATTTTAATGGAATGCTTGGGGCAAAGAAGTCGGCAAAAGCGAGAAGTCTTGCTCTTAAAATGACTATGCATGCAATCAAGCTTCCAGTAAATTTCAGCTTCAGAATTTTATTTGAACTTCCCTTTTTCATAATAACAACTCTCAAAACAAAAACATGGTAGGGGTAGGAATGGTGTTCCGGCAGTAAACAGAACTTCCCCAAAAGCATTTTTCTTTCGTCCAATGAAAAAATTTTACATTTTTCTTATGGAGAAAGAAACCCAACGGTATTCATATCATCATCAGGAGCAAGAATTTCCCCAATGCCCTAAAAACAAAAATACCTATGAAATCGAGACATGTTGAAGGGTATACCTTAACCTTTTTCAACTGCAGATCTGCGTATCAAAAGGTTCACATAATTCAAATATGGCTCAAATTACAATAGGCTAATTCCAAGTGCGACTTACTCCACATTTGACAATACTTGAATTATAAAATTATAAAGGCCTAAGTAAATAAAGGGAGTAAAAAGTGAATTTGTGTTAACGTACTACTAATGGAAAACTCTTGGCTATTATGTCAGATATCGGTATCTAAATAGATAATATGACTGACATTACATTAAAGGATATAATTTTTTAGTTGTAATACCAAACTCCATTTTCTTTCTTATTTCAAAATAAATTTTTGAAGATTTTAGGTACGAGGATAAAAGAGAGGATACTAATATGAAAATGATAATTTTAAACATAATTTAGTTATAAAATAATGTTTTATTCTTTTTTTTACCTTTTATGTGACTCACTCTACACAACTTCTGTGACTTACACTACTTAAAGTATTTTACGGCTAAAGTAATGAAGTAAAAACGAATGAAGTTGTTTGCGATAGTATAAATACTAATTTTGTAACTAACCCTGGTCTAGGGGTTAGTTAGTTACACTAACCTATAAAGGAATTAAAATTTCTTTTGATTTTCAAAGAATTACGCTCCTGGGGAGGTGAACCGACGAGGGCAAAATGTTCTTCTTTCACGATATAAGAATTTATTGGGAAAAAACAAACTTTATGAAAAATCGAAAATTGCTACATTCATTAAGTCTACAAAGCTAGTTAACAAAATATAAAATTGACAGTAATTAAATACAAAATTACTTAACCCAGGCCTGG
>QYTT01084174.1:2925-15284 GCA_006980735.1 Dasypogon diadema
GTAATTTGGCTTTCTATGTGCATCACCCTGTCGGTTTAGTGTTAAAAGGTTGTTTAATTAAGAAAATAATTTTGAATAAATTAAAATAAATAAAAAGAATAAAAGAATTTATAATGAGTTTTAAAGAAGCGAGTTTCTTTTAAAGAGAAAGGCCTAATTTAAAGGATTTATTGGAGAAGAGAAAACTTTTGAAGAGTTTAGCTGCAGAAGATTTCATACAAACACTGGTCATTTGTAGTGTTTGATGTTCCTTCGCTAAATCAGGAAATTTTACGTCTGCAGGAAGTGAAAAGAATTATTTCAAGTAGTGTGGGAACAATTAATGTTTCGGAGAAGAATTTCTACCCACAACTACAAAGGGAGGAGGTCTGAAGGTTAGAAGCCAGTTGTACAGGTTAGTACCCCTATGCAAATTTCATTTAGGGTTTTAGAAGGAACAACAAGGAATATTTCTGTTTCATTTTCAACGACGAATAAATTTCGTGTTATTTTTCGTTGCTCCAGAGTTTTAGGTAAACCATTTAACCTTCATTCCTTTCCGTCGTTCACCCACGGCTCTTTTAATACGCTGAAAAACTCAGTACAGTAGTCATTAACTCTCCTTTTCTTGATTCATTTTCATTTCCGCCTCACTTCCTCAGAAATCCTTAGATCCCGGGCTACTATTTCAGTATTTAAATCGCTTTTTTTCTCTCTGTCTCTCTCCAATCTTTTTGCGACCTCTGTAGTTTCTGAAATATCGAATAATTTAAATTTACTCTTTCAAATGGTAGTGTCCTGTCTGTCCCCACATTGCATACTTATGTAAATATAACAGATTCACTTGTAGCCTTTTGCGAGTGATAAAAATTATTTCAGTGCACGAAAACACATAATTAACAAAAAATTCGGAACAAACTCTGCAGCGGCATTACTGGAATTCATTTTTGCTCTTTCAGCGTATTTCCTTGATCCTTATAAAATTAACTCCAGCAGCATTTTCCAAATTAAATTTTTCTTAAGCTGCTAAAAGCTGTCCCAAAATGTAAACATTTTTCCAGGTAAATTTATTCACATTAAACTTCCATTTCTGCCATTAAAACAGACTCAACACATTAATAACGAAATCATATTCTCGAAAGTCGAAGTCAACAATTTTAATGAAAATTAATTGCAATTAACAATTAGGGCCAAAGTTTCAAAGATTCTTTAATACGCTTCAAGTCAAAAAGTAATTAAATAAGAAGGAAGGCATTAACTGGAAAATGTCCTTAGTAAGCGTCTTTAGAATTTCGTTAACAAGTTTCTTGCTAAGCTTGCCTTGCCATAAAGATGAAATGGTGTGATTGTGATTAATTTCTTGATCCAAAGATGTTGGAGTTGTGCCAAGTAATTTTCCACTTAATAAATTCACAAACAGCCTCCAGAAAGGGTTTCCATTAGAAGTTGGCGCAATAAAGCACAGATACATCTTGATTGAAATTTGGTAAATGGTATTCGGTGCTTTGTGAACGATTGGATTATTATGCAAAGATTGCAAAGATTCCGATGGTAGGTTTGAAATTTAATGATGGATGATTGATGGATATTTTCGAATTTTGGATAGTATTCCAGGAGAGTTCTAACTTCGATGTACTGTAAGTAATTCTAATTATGGATGCCTGTTTTCTATACACACAATTTCTGCTACTCAAGGGTTCTACTTGTGCTCCTAAACAACGTCCTTTATATCTGCTTAATCTGCTTAGAAATTTCTTGAGTGTTAACAGGTCGCACAGATACAAAACTGTGGATGGGAAGAATGAGAGCATTTCTGAAAGCTTTTAATCTACTTAAAGAGATTCAGTCATGTGTAAATGCATTGTTGTTTCTGATAAGAATTTTCATTCGAAAGTACTTTTGTCTAATCGGATTAGTCTTAAAATTGACTATGAATTCGATGATATTGGGATGTATGGTCCTTAGACAGAGAAAACTTTGAGATAAAATAATTCTGGAGCTTTCCAAATACTTGATGGATCTATGCACCGTAGATTCGATTTGCATTTCTGAATTCCTCTTGAATAATTACCACTGCAAGGAGAGCTACTCCGTCCTGCAATATGTAATGAAAAAGTTCACAAGTATCTTCATGATATCTATTTTAACCTACTGAAAGGATTTTAATAGATAAAGATTTTACTTGTCTAATGTAACGTAATTACTATCAGAGATACAGCGTTTCCCATATATTTAACTATCAAAATTTTCTTCCGTTACACTATAGGCTTATAGAAATTGTCGGAAAATTCCAAATCCTTGGGAAAATTTCCAAGTTTCTTTCCTAAAAATCGTTCCCCTTGAAAGTTATAAAAGAAGTTCCCATAAAACGTGGCATTAATTTATATAGCACATTTTATTAATAACTACCATGAGCAGCAACATCCTTTCATCCAGCTTCTATTAGTTTCGATTATGCTTCCGGGAACACGGCACACACACATATTTATGTTCATTTTCAACTGGGAAAAAATTTGTATCGAACTTTCCCTTCAGGAAACTTGCACAATTACGTGAAATGGTGAAATGAAATTTGTTTCATGTCGGAAGTTTCTGAATTTATTACGAGCTCTACAGCAATGTATGAGCATATTTCCATCAATAACAAAGGAAGGCCTATAGAAACCTATTGAAAAGTACCATAAATGAGGGCAGGAATTGCGAGGTATTTTCCTGCCGAGGAAACTACAAACTTTCATCAAAAGTTTCAAAGAGTAATGAACTCTGCTTAAATAGTATGAAGTCATAAATCGACATATTGTTTTCGCTTGCTCCTACAATCTCCCTCTGGTTGCAATTAACACAAATAGTTACATCAGATTGCTCTAGTGGAGGAGCAATAAAGAACTTTCTACTTTTGTTTCTGTTTTACGTGATTTCCATGAGGAAGATGAATTTTTAAAAATCCGAGTTTTTTTGGTAAACAGTTTTTGGACGATGACTTAAAGGTATAAATTGTTATCCTTATAGGGATATCCTGCATTAAAACTCTTACCAAATAAGTAATCGATGATTCCAATAAGCTGACTTCACAAGGGATTATTGTTAAAAGAGTTTGAAATCATGCAACATTAAACTATCTCGAAGATATTCATCTTATTTGTCACCAAAGCTAACTTTCGACTAACTACGGTGTTTTCGAAATTATTGCTTCTTTTTATTTATTCTGGAATCATTATTTATTTAAAATTCCTTTGCCAGACTTCTATGCTGAGATCACGAATACCATTCACTTACATGAAATCAATGTTGGATCCTCACAAGGTTCCGTACTTTCACCTACTCTTTTTCTTGTGGATGTTGCAGATTTCTCGAGTGTCTTACTTAACAGCTCATCTCTGTCACAAGTTAATTTTACAAAAAGTCGAGAAGTTGTTATAAATCCAAATCTACTATGACTATGTGAATTTAATTCTTGGGAAGATCTATGAAGGTCTTTAATTGCTATGGTGTACTGCCGATGCCTTGATAATAAAGACTGGATAAATTTAAAAAAGCTCTTTTGTTCACCCATTTCACGTACACTAATGTGATATACCCAAAGCTCAAAAGGGTGTGCTCTCGTAGTCTTAATGTTGCTTTTAACGACCTGACAGAAATATCTAAGTCGATGCCTCTTGGAGAGGTTCTCTTTCAACTTGTTAGAATTTGAAAAAGTAGGAGAAAGCAATTAGCATAAAAGCTTTCATGAGAGAATTCCGTGTTAAAATGGCTTTGTGGTGAGAGAGCTTTTTAAATACCGAGAGGCAATCAAAGTGTTAAGTATTTATTTTGCTAAGTAATCAGCATTTTTAGGAACTGTTGTGGTGCTTATATTTTTAGTTTTAAGCTTAAAATATATGTAGAAATCATTTGCAACGATTAATCTACGTAAATGTTCCAAAAATGGCGTTGTCTGAAATACAAACAGGAATAAAAAATAAACTAGCAATAAAATAACACAAATATTCCAATTGATAAAAAGAGAAAAGATTATTAAATGACAATCTGATGCGAATCATTTACAACGAGAAAACATTTTTGGGCTTACTCTGCAGTTTACTTCCATGTTTTTTTTTGTAGACCTTTAAACCGGATTTTTTCATTTCCATATTTCTTTCATGAAATCCCTGAATTAATTGATTAAATACAAGTCATTCAATTTTCCATTCAGTCATTTATGGATAATATTCCAGAAAATGGAAAATACACAATTTTCCACTTGATGTACCATCGTCAACTCATCATGAATTCGTACTCGTTTAAATGAAACCGATATCGAATGCGCATAATTTCAGTTATTCTTCAAGTGGAATTGATTTCCGCCCCACTCCTTCCCACATGGGGCGTTTTTTCTGCCATGAATCATACATACCATAGTTTGGGGTGATTTAACGAAGTACATACTTTAATATCATGTGCTGAATACGATGTGGTTGCCTGATGTCTGCTTATCTTAGAAAGCAGTGATTTTTCCTTTTCTTGATTTACTCAATTACGTTTCTTTTGTAGAAATCATATACGTAGAAACACGTATTTTGAGAACTGATGGATTGGTTGTTCGCAGAAGAGATTTTCACCCTACTAGTTAGGAACACTTTTAATGTAAGGTATTGTGGAGAAAAGGTAATCATAAATACTTAGGGCAACGAAATAATAATAATCTCTCCGAGAAGTGATTATCTTTAGAGCTTTAAGCTATTCAACGGTTAAGAAAATTATGTTTTCCAGCCGTTAAAGAGACTTTTACTGGTCTTTCAAACTATTTGATATGTTATACCTCTGCAAGCCAAAGTCTAAGACTAGATTAAAAAATATAACCGAAAGGCGATTGCTTTATTTGAGACCATTCTTTATCTAAAATTTTTTCCAATTGTTATTTTCAATGTTAAGTATTGTTTTGAATACTCCAACGCTAACGCTGCAAAGGATCAATATTTTAAAAGTAATTCCATAACAGCCAAGACACGTCACAATATTTGTCAGTCTGTACTATCGTATCCCACTTAAGATCTCCGAAATATCAGACATTCGTGAAGTCAAATATGATTTGGTGTACGACGATTGTCTGATCAGTCCTCCATCTTCCTTTTCGGAAGATTTTCTATTTCTTAGAACTCCAGAAACTCGTAGTAGATGGATCCTTTCATGTCCCATCAGATGCACAGCATTATTTTCCTTTGTATTATAGTAGAGATGACTTCGGTGTTGATGATCCTGGTTTCCCCGGTTTAATACATTCTCATTTCCTGATGATGTTGCTGTAGAGAATCCATTTCTCTTCCCCTGTCATTGTCCTGTCCAAAATGATTCAAAATCCTGTCGTGCAAAAAGTGCGGATCATGTGATCATTCTCTCCAATCAGTTTTGAATTGAAGAAAACCGACTAGATATTTTTCAAACTGAGTCATTTCAAGAGGAGTCAGACATAGTCTGCCTAGGGCATAAATTATAAATTATTCAAATTATAGGCAATTTTTTTGGTATTACATTTGATAAAGCTCCCAATAAAAAGCGAATATACATATAGATGATTTCTACTTTAACAAATGAGAACCTATCCTAGTAATCTGCATAAAACAACCTGTCCCTTCCTATATTCCCCCCATCCCCTCTTATCGCCTTCTCATCTATCGTGCAAATATCCAACTTTTGAAATACTCGTTTTACAGAAATTTACTAACTAGAAAAGTGAAATTTATTGCAGCCCATAAAGAAAACATTTGCCCGAAGCAAAGGGCTTTATTTTCCATACAACACTTGTAAACTTAAGTGTGATTATGTTCCTCATGTTAAATAACAAAAGCTCGGTTGTATTTATGTTTCACCCCCGACGATCCCACCGGTGGGAGAAAGTTATAAAAGGGAAAGCCCTTATTGCCGTTGTGATATTGTTTGAGAGTTTTTTACTTTACTTCGGAGAGCGATAAATATTTCTGTTGAGCAGTCTTTTAGGGCGAGGTGACACTTTAGAAACGCCCTAAGCAAGTTTCGTACTTTTAACTTTCCAAAGAATAAACATGTGATGTGATGATTTTGTACACCCATGAGGATGTAAAGCGCCATAAAGTGGGGCTTTTTCCGAAAATCAACAATGTGGAATTCCTCTGTGTTTCGTTTCGCTGGTTAAGATAAATTCCTGAAGTTATCAGGACTTGAAGGAATATTTTCTCATTTATGGAAATTTGGTGTCCTCCGGAGTTACATTTCGCAAAGTGGAATTTATTGAAAAATACTTCCGTCGCCCACGGGGTGTTTATTTCCAGAACTAACAAACAAAGCAATTCAATTTTAGATAATTTCTTTAAGTACTGCTTTCGAAAAGCATCCCCCAAACAAAAGAAATTTATTCCCGTAAGTCCTTTTGAGGAATCATAACTTGGCAGCCAAAGCACGAAAATCACGCTTTCACATCTGCCACTTTTTAACCAGTAACAGCAGTAAAAGTTGAGAAGTTTCTTGGAAAACTGAATAACTAAAACTTAGAAAACTCACCGAAACTTGTCACTGGGGTTTAAAATTTGAGCATAATAGAAAATCACTTTCAGTTTACGAAAACGTGAGGTGAATCTGTGCTCCTTTGCAATTCAAAAATTCAGTACGGAACCGCCAGGGAAGCATCCTGTTGTAGCAATTGCAGATTGCAAAGTGGCGAGAATACGTGAAACAAATGGAGTTGACAGGGATGTGATTTGCAAGAACAACCGTTCTGAAAAGGTGTAACTATATAATACAAGTAAATATGGAGTGCTATGATAAATGGAGAAAATGTTGTTGAATTGATGGGAATGTTAAAAGATGAATGAAACAATTTCACAAGAATTTACCTTAGGTTTGGGAAAGTTCCGAAACCTGGGGTCTCCAGGTTTTGTACACTGAAAAATCCTATTTTCTCTTCCAGCATCGCTTCAATCATAGCTGCTTTCACGTACATACCTTTTGAAACAAGTGATCTTGTGGATCTTGTGCGCTGCAGAGAGTAGAAGAATGCGAGGCTGATTATTGAGTGCGATACTAACTCACATAATGCAGTGCGAAGTAGCACGGATAACAACCCCAAAGGAAATGCCTTACTTGAATTATTGATTGGAAGATACCTACAAACTGGGGAATGGAGCCAACTTTCGTTGATGACAGACGGATGCAGGCGAATAGCAAGATGATGAAAAGACTGGCAAATTGAAGGGTGATGGGGATCGGGCAACGTTGTCTGAGAACAGAGCTATCCAATTTGTGGTGGAAAACAAATTCGGAACATGGACGCGGTAAAGTGCACCGAGGTTTTAGAGAGGAATCTGAAGGAAAGGGTGAGGAAAACACCTAATACCATAAGAATTCCTGATTCACAGATGGAGATAATAACATGAGCTATCTGCCACGCATTTCGGCAGATATGCTTTCGCATTAGTGAACGATAAGAACCCAACTTCCTAGT
This sequence comes from Dasypogon diadema, assembly GCA_006980735.1. Taxonomy (NCBI): domain Eukaryota; kingdom Metazoa; phylum Arthropoda; class Insecta; order Diptera; family Asilidae; genus Dasypogon; species Dasypogon diadema. Next base: position 10,358 of record QYTT01084174.1, read on the forward strand.
GGAATGAGGTTCTGAAGAGCATGCATAAAGGGGTCAAAATTCTTTAACCACACATAATGACCCACAGACTATAAGGCAAAAAGAAGGGAGCTGAAAAGAACTCTTAAACGGACAAGAGCGTCTTTGAAGGATTTCTGTTCGAACATGGAGATTATCTGAGAAGTTAGTATACTACAGAAGACATACAGAAACACGTGATAGTGAAGGAACCTTCGTTACTTTTTCCATAGATCCCGCATACGAAGGGCTGGCCAGAAGTTCCATCATCCTTTTGCTGCTTACATCTAAGATTCTAGTGAGGTAAACCTTGAAGAAAATGGAGCTCAGTATATAACCTGCGTATGGTACCCAGAGCTCAGCACTATTCCAGAATTTGAGCCGACTAGCATTACTGATCGCCGAGATCACTGTTGATAGATGAGAACGAGACACTGACCTCAGAATTACAGATAAGAGTTTACTAACATTCTCGTGATCCCAAATTTGGACAACAGAATTACTGCAAAATTAAATTTAAATTTTTTCTTCCATAGATACAATCTTACTAAAAATGTACGATTATAGGTCAGTTCGTTCTTGTTTTGAGTTCACCTCTGAACTTCTGCAGGTCTCTTGGAAAGGAACCAATAGAATGTGATATTTTTGCATTTATTTTCAGTGTACCGAAAGGCAGTACATTTGCTCCTATGTTACAAGCACATTTATAATAATCTGTGTAGTGTAGTGAAGAGTCGGTATTTTCAACCGTGCTTAAGGATAAAAGGTCCTGATTCTATATTTGTATGAATATGTTTTATTACACCCTAAAATTGTAACTTTTTAAGTAGTTTCCCAGTAATAAACATTCCGAAAGTAAAAATAAATTTTGTTGCAGATATTTTTCAAAACTACCTCCTTTTTAATTTCCACAAAATTTATCGTCTCTTGCAGCAAGGAACATAAGTGTCAGGATATTTTACATTAAATTTTCTTTGGATGAAAAATTGCTCGTCTTTGGAAAATTCACAAATTAATCACCATAAAATTACAAATGGGAAAAGGTCTCCGTCCCCTATTACGTTACTATACAGAAAGTGGAAATTTAGAGTAAAGCTGTGAATAAATTGCTTAATCCAGCAAATGATGAGTCAAGGATTCTGTTTAATACTCTGGGTAATTGCCTTTCTGTGAACTTATTACAAGAAAAACAGGAACGTTTGTCTTGTGCATTTACATTTTAATCTCTGGGTATGAATGAATTGTGCAAAAACACTCCCCAAGGGAAATTTGTTTCAGATTCACTGCATCCTCTTTATTGGTTTGAAATAGATACATTTTGCAAAGGTCAAGTGGGATCGTAGCAAACTTATCACGGTTATATGGAAAAGACAGATTTCCGTATAATTACAAGTCATTCTGATCAATTAATGCAATTTTAATTATTCTTACACTAATGCTCATTTTTTATTGTGTTGGTACAACTTCTATTTACTTTAGACCTAAAAATGCTTTGTATAGTCAGATTTTTGCAACACTTAGACCCTGGAGACAATCGTGAATACCTTAATTGGCAAATACCGACACACAATCTGGACTGTATCCTTTTAGGTTCTTCAGTATAATCGGCAAATTCATTTACCCCATAAAACTAAGTTAAATAAAAATTTAACACAATCTCCAATGTATGCAGTGAACTCCTCGGAGAAGTGTTAGCAACTGGAAAAGTTTTCTCGTGAAAAACTTCCGAAATGGAAACCATGTACGTTTGATTGAGTTCAATATCTTGCCAATCGTTACTAGAAGTATAATCTAATTTTGATAAAAAAAATTTTACGATTCACGTACGAAGGCCATTTCCCAGAAATTCGGTAATATTGACATTAAAAAGTTTTACATTAAATTCATATGAAAGACGTGAAAAACTTTTTTCAAGCAAACATTTTCTAAATTTCTTGAAAAGGTACTTTCAGGCACTTATTTTTAGGAATCTGAGAACGTTTTATGAATCTTAAAGAGATACATAGAATAAGATTTCATTCTGTTTGTATACTCACGGAAGGTCATTAGATCAAACAATTTTATAAAATTCTAAAATGAGCAAAATACAAATTTTGTATTGTATTGACTTCCTCAAATACAACTCCCACGAAAGTTTATCACGCCCGAAGTTGTCGCAAACATATAAAGTGGAAAAGAAATGAGGAAAAGTCAACACAAAATTTTAACGTATAGGCCACACTGAATAATATTTGAACACAACCAAGGTGAAAGCAAACAAGGACACATAAAGCACAATTTTAAATCTACCATATTACCAACTCAAGATTGGTTTGTTGTATCAAATACAAATGTTTTAAGTATCTTATTGCGGATTGGCTTACTTGTATACGAAATACTGAAGGGTATCATCTCTTCCGTTCATAAATGAAAAACCAAAAAAGGCCTAAACAGATTTTAACCAACAAAAGGATTATTTCAGCGAATCGTGCTCCCTCACATAGAATACTTTCACCTGATTTAATTTTAATACATTACTCAATCCAATCACGCTTTTCCAAAAAGAGAATTTTTCCAAAGTTATGCCATCTTCATCAAACTTTTCCTGATAAGATTAACCTCCCACAGACTATGAACGCCGGCAGCAAATCTAACTCTGGGTAAAAAGATTCTTCATTCAATAAAGGAGGAAAAGAAAATGTTAAAAGTCCCTCTTCATCATCTCCTTCGTAAATCTTTCATGGGGAACTAATCTTTTCCTTTTAATTAAACAAGGGCTTACCAATTTCAGGACAGCGTGAACAAGACGTTCCAGGAAGGAACTCATCAGTAATCCTAGAGGGTATTAATCAGATTTAACAGAAAATTTAGGACTCAGTGTATTACGCTGCAGGCATTTCAAATTCTCAGCACGTTGTAGACGAAAGAGATGTACACGAATTTGATTCAAAACCTCAAGTCTATAAGCTTTCGTCCAAAGTAAATAGGCTCTGTCCAAAGCTTTCCATAAAGATAAAATGGTGTGATTGTGAGTGATATTTCGTGTTCTTTTAATCTGGAACTGTGCCAAGTAATTTTCCACTCAATAAAGTAACAAACAGCCTTTGATAAGTATCCTAAACTGAGTTTCATTAAAACCAGCCGCCTGTCTAAGAAAATGACTGTGTTTTGTAATATGCCCAAATATCAACATTTACTTCTCTCAGATACAAAAGTGTAGGTGGTCCTGCCCTAATAGAAACCTATTTGCTTTGGGATAAGATGGTTGGATTTTCTTCTAATTTGTCCAAAGTAAATACGCTTTCCGCCAACCAAACCCTCTGAACAACTCAACGTATTTACCGACTTCTTTTCCACCACTACGAAATAATTACATATATCAGAATATATTGAACGGATGAATCCTAGAAAATCTAATCCCACACAGATCGGGGAGATTCAATTAGTACACTCATCCACATTCTTCTTCACTTTTGAACTTTGGATGCCAGAAAATAATTGTACCAAAGCCACATACTGTACAGGGTATAGGGTTGCTTTTGCTGACCCATTCAGAGTCAGTTTTCCGTAAAATTCGCGGAATATTGACGCTTATTGACCTATTTCCAATTTGACTTTTCAACGATGGAATTTTCATGGGGTTTTTTTTTTGTTATTTTCCATCCCGTTGGTATTAAAGTGGTTGAGGCATTTTTGTTCTTGTTGGTCTTATTTCCATTATTTTTCACAAGGCTCGTTACTCGAACAGCATAAAGCGAACTATTCGTTTTGTGAGTTTTTCCGTCTGGTTATTTTGGAGCCTTTTTGATGATTCTATTAACGATTTTAATTGCTTTTAGCGTGAATATTTTCAGTACTAGGGCATTGTTATCGCAGGCACTCACAAAAGTGATAATTTAGTCGACATGACTTGAATATGTGATGAATTACTCTTTATTTGATTTGTCTTTTTTATTGTTTTCTTTTGTATGTATTTAACCTAAATGTCCAAATTTTAATTTAGTGGCAAAATTCTGAACTTTGACGTTGAAACTATCTGTTAGTTCGCAATAGAAGTAAATGAATAGTTCTCATTTTCAACACGGAATGGAATAGTAATTCATTACCTTCAATGTTACTAGCGATGCGTTTTTAGACTATTGGCAACTCGTCAACATTTATAGACAGAAGAAGTTATCCTCGAAGTACCTCTAATTAAATCATCTCATTAATGGTTAATTTTAACGACTTCCCAGTAGGATATGAAATAATTACAATATCGAAGCCGTAATCTATACCATCAATTACTATCCATTACCTTTCGCAGTAATGTATTATATCACATAAGAATGGATAATCAATATATTCATGAAATATGACGTCTTGCATTATGTAGTCTATAACTTAGTGATGAGTTAATAGATACATAAATTCATTCATAACAATTTTAAACCTTTAAATCACTAAAATCTAAATATTTTATTGGGATGATTTATTTATCCGTTGATTGTTATTTTCTTTCAAGACAACGTTCATTATTACTTTTATCAATCTCTCATTTTCCTGCTGGGTTTATTTGCATTTTCCGAAAATATACAATAACAAGATTCTCAAGTAGGTATGTATGTACGCACCTTAAGTATGAAACTCCAAATGTATATGAGTTTATGAATAATCTAAAATCTCCCAGGTAGAAAGCTGCAACGAAAATTGGAAAATAGTTTAGAATGGCAAATGCCAGTACAAATGTTTCGATGGGAGTAAAAACGTACAAATGTTTTGATACCGATAAAACTAAGCCGATTAGTATCCATTTTCCAATTTGATATTTTCACTTTTCCTCCTGTTGCCTCACTTCTCGTTGTATATTGAAATATTTTCTGAGCAAAAATCCATATTAATTCCGAGAAAATGCTTATAGTTCCTGCACAGATTTTTATCCAGAAATATTCTCATAAAAATTTCTCTGCTT